>VOSG01000123.1:0-10598 GCA_009761265.1 Halicephalobus sp. NKZ332
CCAAATCGGATCTGCCGTGACAATCGCAACGAGATATGCCGCCATCAGAAGACAAGGAGAAATCACACCAAAGTTAGTCTTTTAACTTCAAAATTAATTTTATTTTCCTCGTTTCCAGTGGCCAAGAAGTTCAAATCCTGGACTACCAAACTCAACAACTGAGAATCTTCCCCAACATTGCCAGATACTTGGTGTTCCTCTTCGCCGCCAACGAAGTCAAGAATCTTTACCAAACAGTCATCTCTGACATGCAACAAGGTAATCTGGAACTTCTTCCTCACCTCCACGGATTGTCCAGTGGATTGAAGTCCGTTGTTTCGTGGGAAGTTGCTCAAGGAATCGAGCAATGCCGACTCGCTTGTGGAGGCCACGGATACAGTATGGCCAGTGCTTTCCCGGACATCTACAGTTACGCCGTCGGAGGTTGTACTTACGAAGGTGAAAACATCGTCATGTTACTTCAGGTTGCGAGGTTAGTTCCTATTTGAAAAGTGTTTTTTGAAGGAATTTAATAAAAATTAATTCCAGAGGTCTCGTGAAACTCGTCCCCGGAATCCGCTCCGGTACTCCTGAGCTCACTGAGTTGACTTCCTACTTCAACAGCAAGTCTTCTCCGAGATCCAACTTCACCTGCATCGAGAACACTTCTCCTCAGACCTTGATCGAGGACTTCCAACACGTCGCTAGACAGCAGCTGTTCTTCGCTTTCGACCTTCTGAAGCAAAACGAGAAGACATACACTCCAGAGGAGGCCTGGCACAAGACCGGAGTCGAGCTTTGCAAAGCCTCCAGACTCCACGTCAAAGCCTACTTGGTCAAAAACTACTTCAACTACGTTTCCCAATGTACAGATCCCCAGACCCGCCCGGTCCTGGATCATCTGGGAAAACTATATGCTTTGGACTCCATTCAAGCTAGTTTTGGACATTTCGCTTTAGGAAATTACTACTCTGACGATCAACAGAAGGCTTTGAGATTGGGAATTTATTCTCTTTTGGCGAAAATTAGACCGAATGCTGTAGCAATTGTAGACTCCTTCGACTTCAGCGACAGAGAACTCAATTCGGTCCTGGGAAGAAGAGACGGAAACGTCTACGACAACCTCCTTGCTTGGGCTCAGAAGAATCCCTTCAACAGAAGCGACATCAGCTCTGGTTATTCGAAGCATCTGAAGCCTATGATGCTCGATGGAAGATCGAAATTGTAAAGAATTTTAAAGACTAAAATAAACCATTGTAATCTTACTTCAATTACTGCACTTTTGAATATAAAAATTTCCCGATACCTCGACCAGTTGATGTTTCTGGAAAATGATATGTTAGAGTTCTCTTGATTTCGGTACGAACAACACTGTGATTTCCCATCAGTTTAAAAAAATCAAGTTCCAAGTTTTTAAAAAGACAATTTCTCAGATTTTGGGCAAGCCATTTTGTTTAAAAAGATAACAACTTTTCTTCCATTCTTGCGTATTTTGTGAAAATATAAAAATGATTTATTTCAAAAATACAATTAAAATTCAAAAAAGGTCAAGTAGTTGTGAACGGAAGGAGGGATGATCGATAACCCGCTCACTCCGGACCTCTGAAGGAGAGGGGAAGCCGGGTGTTTTTAAAGAATGACGAAACAGAATTGGTTTTGAAATCTGGAAGGAAATAGTCCAACGAGGCGAAAAGAGAAGGGATTTCTCTTGCCTAGTTTCACGACTGGCCGAATGAACGATTTCACAACAGTGACTCAGCTGAAAGACGGAGAAGAAAGTTCTTAAAATTAAACCCATTCATCAAAGGTGAGATATGGTGAAAAAATAAAGTCCTAAGTTTCAGTCAATTCACAGGAGTTGATATTTTCATGAAAGCTTCAAATTTTGAATTTCAATCTGTGAGCACTACAATGACAATGAGATGGATGCAAGTTGAAAATAAATTGATCTTTGGGAATTTGAAAATACTTGTTTTCAATAAAGTGCTCGGGTCATTTTTGCAACTGGAGAAATAAAAGATGAGATTTCCAGTCATGTCCCATTTGATCAAGTTTCTATGAAGTTTTTCGAAAGAAGTTGGATTTGGCGAAGGTTCTGTGTTGGTAAAGTGAGTCTTTCTGGGAATTGTGTTCCAAAAATGCTTTAATTTCTATCAAGATCAGTGTATTCGGGTAGTTTTATTTTAAAAGCTCTACTTTGATTCTTTATTTCTGTTTGTAATCCACTTCTTGAATCATGCTCGGATCTTTAAAAAATGTAATGTTTGGAGAAATAAATTAATTTCAAAAGCAAAAAGGTCAAATTTCGTGGACGGGGGGTCAAGCTGCGATAACCCGCTCACTTCGGACCTGTGGGGAACAGAAAACGAGTCTTTTTGAACGATGCGGGGATTTCAACAAGGCAGGAAAACTGAAAAAGATGAAAGGACCAGACAACGAGAAAGAGACCATTTTTCCTTTTCGCTTTGTGTCCAGAGCGTCACGTAGTTATGGTTTCGAAAGTACCCAGATTGAACCGGAAGAACAGCTTTTGGTTCAAAAGGATTTGAGATTGGCTAGGTAAGAAAACGAATCGGCTCACACTACAACTGAACTAGACTTTGGAGCGATTTTTAGGCTACAGTTCGAATAAAATTTAGACTCGGTTGAGCTCGAAACTGATAAGTGATTAAACAAGAAAAATAATTACTCCTCTATTCTAATAATGCAAGTAAATTTCCTACTTGTTCAAATTTCAACTGAGGGAACACGTTTATAAAGATTTATTGTTGAATTATGCATGTTTTCCCAGATATGATAAATGAAGATCATTGCAAATACATTATACCGTGTAATTACCGTTGGAGCAAACCGTAATCTTTTTCAAAAAAACCCGAAAACAGCAGAATCGAATTTTCAAATTACGAAACAAAAAATAAGTTTTTAAGTCATAAAATGGTCTCAAAAGATTAGATTTCTGAAATTTCTGTGAATCATAAACTCACTATTTTCAATATTGCGTAACGGAAATAACTCTTAAAAACGTTTCGTAATTTAGAAACAAATTAAACTACTTTTCTGCTGTTTATAGATTTCAATGTCATGTTTCAAATGTCCTCTCGAATGCCGTCTCTCAGGAGTTCCGTCACTTGCTTGCTCTCCTTCATCTGCTCCACATCGCTCCTGGCTTCTGAAGGCGGCATTCTTCTGGAGCCTCTGCTTTTCCTCGAGGGTACCGTAACCGGAACATGACTTTCTTCGTTTTTCTTCTTTTTGAACTTTTCCCTTTCCTTCTCCCTTTCTTGAATCTGCTTTCGCGTCAGGATTTCAGGAGGCTTGAGTTTGTCGTTCATGTCCTCTATCGTCAACATGTTGAATTTCGTGGAATCTATGGAGTCCTTCCTGTTCTTCAAAGACTCAGAATCACCGTAACCCTTTTTGTGGTACTCATAATCAGCAGAATTTTGAGCGGCGAGTTTTTCGAGCTCCCGAAGGATATGGTGTTTTTTCGCCTTTTCTGCTTCTTCATTATATGTGAAGTCGTACTCTTCATCATCGATCTGATCGAAATGGGTCGTCACGAAACATTGTTTCTCGAGCATCGTAGTCTGGAAAGACAATATAAAAAACAGTTTTCCGAAAAATAAATCTTACCATTCCATCTTTCAAGTGAGTTCTTTCCACCGAATTTTTCATATACATCATGATCTGGTAGAACCAAGGTCTGTCTCTAGGATCGTACTTCCAACAGACCCTCATCAAATCATACCAGAAATCCGGACACATATGAGGCCTCAACAGAATGCTCCTCTTCAATCCTATGTAATTGAAAACTTGGTCATTTCCCAACCCTGCATAGGGCTGTTCTCCGAGAGTCAGCATTTCGTAAAGAACAATTCCATAAGACCAGACGTCAGATTTCACCGTGAAAATACCGTCTTTCAAAGATTCCGGAGCCATCCACCGAACAGGCATCAACCTTTTTCCTGCAGGTCTGTAGTACTCATGATAGTATATGTCCCTTGCCATCCCGAAATCCCCTATCTTCACTGTTTCATCAGAAGACACCATACAATTTCTTGCTGCGAGATCTCTATGGCAGAATTTCAGAGACTCCAAATATGCCATGCCATCAGCAATTTGTATCGCCCACTTGAAATAGCTGAACATAGTTGGAAGAGGAGCATTGTTCGTATTTTCCTCCGCATCTGGTCTTCGTGATCTCAGAAAATCCCTCAAGTTCCCATTTTGCATGAGTTCCATCACGACGAGTACCGGCTGCCCATCAGAGACCACTCCCAAAAGTTTCACTATGAAGCTTGTATCGAATTGTTTCATCACACTTGCTTCCAGGAGAAAATGAATCCTTTCTGCGTGAGATGCTGATTCAGGAACCGTCTTGATTGCACATTCCCCGAACTTTATTCCACAAACGGATGTTATGTTTTTACCGTATCCTTTGAAAACTTTTCCGAACGTTCCTCTTCCGACTTCATCCTTCAAAGCTAAGTCCTCTCTCTTCAGTTCCCATTCGTCGATTTTGTAAACATCGACTTGAGACAAATATTCTGGGTTTGCGGAAATCGTTTGTCGAAGATACTCCTGAACTTTCTTTCCGAAGTTTCTCTTGTAATACTTCCTTCCCAAAATCCAAATACCAATGATTATAATAATTAATCCAAGGATGATGTACAGAATCCTATCCCATGTGAACCATCCCGGGATATGGACGTTGAATTCTTTCGGGATCGTAGATTTGCTTAGTCCATTGAAAGTTAGAGATCTAACTTCAAAGAAATATGCTCCGTCCGTCAACCCATTGAATATCACTCCTTTCCCGTTGGCGATATAGTCATCGTAACGAACACATTGTTCCAGTGGGGTCTGAAAATCATTTTATAGAATCCGTATATGAAATTTGCTTACATCTCCGTCGTCTTTGTAAACTTTGACTTTGAAGGCAATCACGATACTGTTGGGATGACCTGGAGGCGCCCAGCTGATTCTACGTCCATCGATTCTCTTGTTGGTCTCGTTAGTGGATTCAACCATGCCAATTTTGATGGAGCCGTATTCTACTATATCATTGTCAGCTGAAATAAAACAGTAAAACGAAATTCTTACAAAGAAGTTGTATAAATGTATTCTGCATGTGAAATACAAAAACTTACGTAGAGGTTTCGTCCTTAATATTCTTTCCTTCGAAGTTTTCGAACACCAATTTTCAATTGCCGTTATATCCTGACATGAGAGGATCTGGATTTTGTATTCCGTAAAGTGCTTCAAGCCAGACAGAATTATCTTCGTGTTGGAGACATTGACAGCGGTGATATTCAAATCCGTGATGTTCACAACTGTGAATTCTGTCATATTAACAAAACTATCTTCGTCAAAGTTTTCAGATTCTCTTTTTTTCCTTCTAGAAACAGAAACTAAAGAGTCCGGAATTTCTTCTGGTTTATTAATTTTTTTGTTGACGACTTCTTCGAAAGTTTTCGTCTCTGAGTCTTCTGAATCCGGAGTTTCGACCTCTTTGCACTTGCAGCAGCCTTTTATTTTCGAACAAGTTCCCTGATTTTTTTCTCTTTTTTCTTTTTCCAGTGCTAGTTGGGCTTGTCGGATTTGATGAGCTGAAAATCCGAGATTGCTTGAATTTTAAGTATTTTAAAAGATTTATTTTATAATTGATTATTCACTTTTTTATCGGAAATACTTTAGACAGTGAATAGAAATTATAATTTGATTTGAATATGGACACAGTCCTTTTTCTTTACCGGAGCTGTTTTTGGGCATTGATTAAAAAAGTTTAAATTTAAACGAAAAATAAACATCATCTATTTTTCATTAGAGCCGTTTTTTAGATAGTGGCGGAAGTATTTTAATTTGAAATAAAAACAAACATTGTCCATTTTTCATTAGAGCTGTTTTTTCGATAGTAAATAGAAAAGTTTTGGTTGAAACAGAGACTATTCTAAATTAAGTTGTCTTTTCGAAAGTGCTTTCGCAATCCTAGTATACAACAAGACAATATCCAACACTCATACATTTTCACGAAAAACTCACGTAAATCAGTGCAGGGATCCTGGAAAGCAAGGTGCTTTCTGTCTTCGTTTATCAACCAGGAAATCTGGTAATGCGTGACGTTTCCTCTCGGCTCTCTCGGAGGCTCCAACTCCAGAGCTATCATATCTGCATCCAACACTATTGCTTTCTTGATTGTCGGAGGATCCGGATAATGGAAATGGGTCTTCACGAACTGAATGGGACTGATCCCACTCCTGGCTCCGGGATGGTTAACGAGTCTCGTCTGGACGTAATATGCGTAAATAGTATTTGGATCCACGGAGATTACGGTTCCTTTCTCTTCCACGTCCACCGAAGAATTGAAGAACTCCATGCTCCAGGAATCCGCACAAGCAGATCGGTCCTCGTCGATAGATACTTTCTGATTCATATAATCCACTTTTTTGAAGAACACTTGGTAACCGAGGAACTTCCTTTGGTCCATATTAGAAGTATTAAACTTCGACCATTTCAGATGGATCGTATTCGGACCGACTTTGACCAAGGTAACATTAATGGGGACTTCATTGCAAACCGCTTTTTCACCGTTGGAAAACCTCGAGATATCTGCCTTCGTCGGATCCGTTCTTATGTGGCGCAAGAACTCCTCGATTTTCTCCATGCAAAGCATCTTGTTTTCTTGGAAACTCACTGATCCATTCAGAATTTTCAGAGGTTGTTCTTCAACGTTAAACAATTCTCGAAGGTTTGGATTTTCTTCAACAACAAGGGCATATTTTTTGTTCACCAGCTCGTTCCCATGGATCTTCTTCAAAGATCTAAACATGTGTAAATTTGTGAAAGGATGAGACATTTGGATCAACAAAAATCCCATGATCTCTTCGATTTCGCCAAAAGCTTCTGTAAATTTCTCCGCGGGAATTATTTCCGTCCCGATTTTCACGTTGATTTCCAGATTCCCTTCGATAATATTACACTTGCTGTATTTCAGAGCATCTCCAATAGAGTGGATGATGCCTCCAGCGCATTTTTTGGGACAATAGGATTCGCAACGTTTACAGGTAGTTTTGTCCTTGTCATCTGAAATAAAATTCCATATATAGAAATTGTGTAGATGCTAGCGGTTTGTTTTTCATATATTGAAACCATTAACTCACCTTCTTCATACCCCTTCGGACAGTCGTAATGACACTTCCCTGCGAAAGCTTTCCAGATCATCTTGTCTTGGATATCCGTCGATGAAGAAATCGGTCTTCTTGAGTTACATTCCTCCTGCGTTATGCATCTCCAGTCGAGTAATTCATAAGTGCCCAGGGGACACTTGTTTACGCAAGTGCCGTTGACTTCGAAGTTCCTGCATCCGTGGCAAGTCCCCGGATCATCCGTGAATTCGCAACCCCCGATACACTCGGAGTGGCACCTTTCTCCGGAAGGACTGCAGCCCGGACCTACAGTATCATCCGAGAGTTTATGGTACTTGCAATCTGAAAAAAGTAAATCTTATACGAAATAAATTTAAAAAATTACAGTTCTGGCAAGTTGTGGAATTCCAACACGCTAGTTGATTTCCGATTTTTTGGCATTTTTCTGAACTATCCACTTTGCATCCATCGTATTCATTGCAATTGTTTCTGACTATATCCATGGAGTTTCTCGTGGTTCCTCCATTTTCCACTATGACGTCACGGAGCTTCCCGACGAGGATGGAGTCCCAGTTTATCGTCTCAGCATAGCAAAGTTCAAAGTTATCCTTTACCCTCACCCCGCCGTTCCTTATCACAGTCAACTTGTCCAATCCGATCGTCTTCAAATCCTGATTCTGGTAAATCACTAAAGCGTAATTCATAATCAAAGATTGCCCTCCGATGATCCTTAAACTCGGGAAAATCCTTCCCAAAGTCGTTAGTCCTCGAACTCCAAAAATAAGGACGGATCCCGTGATTTCCCGGAGGTTTTCGAAAACTGGGAACTGTTCATCGGTGTTGTTCTCGGAAAGCATCATCGACATTGTGAAATCTCCGTCGAGAATCGTACAATTTTTGTAGATTCGCCAATTAGACTGGGAGCCTTCATGTTTAAAGGCCTCGTGGGGTTTGTTCCTGAGATCTATAGAATCACAACGGCGTTCCACTCTTCCGGATGAATTCTGGAGAAATTTCGATACATGAATTGTCAAAAATAAGAAACTTACGTGAAGCAGAAGTGAAAGAATGATAAAAACATAAAAACCTTGTGGAATCATTTTGAATGTTATGTCAACCAGAAGACAATGAAATTGAACATCTGGTTGGCCATAATAATATAATCAACAATGCAAATAACCTGGAAAAACAGAATTTACTTTAACAACAAAGATATTTACAAAAATATTTCTTTATATAAAAATTCCCGAGGATATTTATCAAAAATCGCCTCAAATCGATCTCAACCATATTCCATTTCATCTATTTAAATGTTTGATATAAAAAAACAACAAAAGTTCACGTCAATCAATAAGACAGAACTAAAAATTGAAAAGCCAACTTTCCACATTCCATACACTTTATGGCCAAAATTCATATATCAAAGTGATGATTTTTTAAACTGGAAGTATTAATACATCCATATGAAAGTGGAAAATAAGGAAGCTTTAAAGTGAAAAATAGAAAACAAGATGTTTGCCTTTTTCTCCGGCGTCGATGTTGAAGGAAAAACAACTCTGTGCAACATGCAGAAAATATGAAGCTGTTTGCTCTCGCCGTCCAACTGTCCTGCATTTCTCTGTATAAACCTTGATATGTTTTCTATGTGAAACATTAGTATTAAAAACGAAGACAATCGTTGGGAAGGATCGAGAATCATGAGAAATGTGAAAATAAAACTTCATTGAACGATCACATGAAATTCGATTTATTTTTAAACATAACTTCTGGGGTTGTTTTCAAATAAGAATTTGTAGACTATTATTTTAAGAAAAATCCTCTAAAATTATTATTTTAAAATAAAATTACTGTAGTTCTTGTTTTAAAAATTATTTTCTCAATCTATTTCTTCAAAATTGTGTTTTCGATATCGTTAATTGGATTTTTATAAAATAAAAAAGAAATGAGCAAAATTTTGTTTCAAAGAATAATTATATTCCATATAAATGATTAGAACTTTGATTCAAATGGAAATATGAAGAATTTCATTTAGTTTTAGATATAAAATTTAGCGGAATTTAAATACCAGTTTTTTATTTATATTTTAAAATTATTTCTTATATAAATTTCCTTTAAAAAATAGTTTTAAATCATCGACTACTCCAATTTCTCTTATCTTTGTTAAACTTTACTATGTTTCTACCTTAATCATATAAACATAAATTTTCGTTTGACGTCATTATACTCCTTTATCTTTATTTTCAGAAAAGTCTTTTACGCTGAAAGAATAAAAGCAGCGAAGATCAATCCCAAAGAGAAGCTGGAGACGACCGTTCCTGCACGATCCTCCGGGGTAGTGGAAGTGGAAACAGTAGTGGGAGTAGTGACAGTAGTGGGACTAGTGGTGACGTTATTATTGACTGTCGCTCCAGATACTGTGGTAGTCGTTGTAGTATTTGTTGGAGCAGTCGTTGTAGTACTTGTTGGAACAGTCGTTGTAGTAGTTGTTGGAGCAGCCGTTGTAGTAGTTGTAGTAGTTGTTGTTGTAGTAGTCGTTGAAGTAGTTGTGCTGGTGGTGTAAGAAGGTCCAGGTTGAGGCTTATTGAAGGCGACCTCGAATCCGTAAGAGACATAAGATCCAGAAGGCCCATATCCGATTACTGTAGCAGCGAACTTTCCGGGAGAATAGACCGAGTGGATGATATTGACATTGTTGTTAGCATTACATTGATAGTAGTACCATTGTCCCAAGGGGTTTTGCATGCTGGAACGGGACGAGCAGTTGACATTGTCCACTATCACAGGACCCGGACTGTCGGAGATGACCTGGAAAAGCAATTTTAACTATTATTCATTTTTAGTTAAAATTTAAAATCACTATCCAAGGGAAAATTGAATAAAAAGGATGGATAATAAGAGATATAAACACCATTCATTCCACTTTTCTTGGAAATAAGTATAAAATAATGTACCTCTACATGAGTATCTGGCAGAAGTGTCATGAAATATTGGATTCCAGTAATCAAAGATCCCATACTAGGAACGTGGGTCAGGAAAGCTCCATTGCCATGTCCGGAGATATCCGCTCCACCGAACCTCGTCACTTGGATCAACGCCACACTGAAACTCAGTCATATTGATAAAAACAAAAATGATCATTTTTTAAAATATTCGTTTTAGACATTTGAACTTGATTTTGGGAGATTTCAGCTTCATAAAAAATAGAAACAGACTCTGATCTGAAGGCAACAGTGGAATTGGGATTCATCCGGAGAGGCCCCTGAGGTCCTACGGAGTTGATGATATTCGTGTGCTCTTCCGCGTTCTGGTAGTACGTATATTGAGAATTGACCCCGGTAGTTGAGTTATTGCAATCCTTCCAATACGGAGGAGACAAGAAGTAGTTCACGGCGTCTGTGGTGTCTGCAGCGACGAGGTCGTAAGCATAAATTCCTTGGCCGCAACCTAGAAAAATTTCAATAAAAACTGGAAAGT
>VOSG01000123.1:10901-83710 GCA_009761265.1 Halicephalobus sp. NKZ332
TCGAGTTCTCCATTTGTACAGTAATAATGTTGTCGTTGTAGTTGTCTCTAGAAGTTGGAATGAAAAGCAAAAGTTGATATTGATTTGTGTTGTAAATTCTCGGAGATGCCACAGGCAAAGTCACGATGAAATTCGTTCCACCCATTGTTATGGGCAAAACTGAAAGTTTATTTTTAATTATTTTTAATTATACAGTATCTCAAACCAGTAGTAACATCCAGCTGTCCAGTTATGGGATCTTGATTGACGGCGTATAATCTGACGGGGACAACGAAGGTAATTATGTAGGCAGTATTAATCTGCTTCGAAAGTCCATTGTTCAAGTACTGCCAGACAAGGAAATCCTCACTGTTCGATATGTTGACCTGAACATTAAAGATAAAAAACTATTTTTAATAAAATAAATGAGTTAACTTTAAGTAAAGGTGAAAATAAAAATCAAGTGACTTTTAGTGACGTCATAATTAATCTGTTTCGTCGATAAACAATTACATTATCGAAAATACATCTCAATTAAGGAAAATTTTCAACTCAGCTTCCTGATAAAAGAATAATTGATTTGCAGATTCGGAAAATTATAAATTCCCGAAGAAAAGGTTAACCGGAGAGTTTTCTATCACAAAAGATCTTTCGTCAAGTAAAATTTACAATAATTAAAGATAATTTTTTCCAAACAAATTGCCAATCATACAATTGAAAGTGCTAAATTTTAATTACGAAGACTTGGATTTGAATTTCTGAAAATGAGGATATGTATTTTTGTAGGATTGTAAATATTAATATCAATGAATTGTCGTTCTGGAACGCGAAACAGAATATAAAGCTACAGAAAGAAAATTAGGGCAATTAATTGACTCATGAGGCACTCCTATGAGTGTTAATTTATTTCTATTATTCTTGTCCTTGTTCTTGATAAAATCTCTTCTATTAAGGTGTCTTGACAACTGTCCCAACTTTATCAATGTCGAAAAAAATCTATATGCATGGGAAGCAATATTCGACTTATCCGAAAAATCTATAATTATGTAGTTCCAATGAACTGATATCTTAAGGTACTTTGTTAATAGCTTTTAATTAGTCCCAAATTCATTTATACCGATTCTCTCATGTTCTTCAAGCCAAATTGACATGTATACGACTATAAAAATCTTAATAGTCAGAAGTCTCGGGAAACTTGATTAATGATTTCCAGTCTGAACGTCCTTTTATCTTCCTTGAATAAAGTGTAAAGTGCAGAAATCAATACAGTAAGAACGTACAGTCCTCATGTTTAATTAAAACAGCCTTATGCACCTCTACTAGTTTCTCAAAGTCAAATTTTCCAATAGAAAACTTACTCTTGCTTTGCCCCCAGCGAATCTGAACTTCATGGTCTTTCCCTCATGGACGGAATTTACTTGGATTAGCAACTCCTTGGTGGTCGCCGGGTCCTGTGCCACCACATCGAAGAATGTGGTTGGCTGAACTCTGTGCGCGGTGGCGGTGAAGGAATAATGGAATTCGATTCCAGCTGTGTCGGGAGTCGGGCCCCTGGGGTACACAGTCGATGGTGTAACTGGCCATTCCGTAGTGGACACTGTTTGACTTTCGACGATTTTAATCGAATAAATAGTCAATAATAGGATTAAAACATATTTTTTTAGTTCCATTTTTGTTCACCTAGCAGAGTGTCCGGAATATAATCACCCAAAAAATTTAATTTGATTAACGTTAGCGCTTTATGGCTTGATTAGGACACTTTCTACCTTATCAGGGAGGTGCCCCTGCCGCCTTTGGCCTCATTATTTTGTTCCAGACCATCCTGCGAAATTTAAACAATATCAATCAAGTCATTATTAATGTCGAAGAATTCCTTTCATCATGATTAGGTCTAAAACTTTTTTACTATCCTGGATTCATTTTGAAATCAGTAAAATCACTATTCACAGGACACTTCCAATAAAGATAAGTAACAGTATCCGTGGTCGATACTCTTTCAATTATCTCCTTGGAAGTGTTTTTTAACTAGTGGGTATTGAATAAAGTTTTGCAAAAGTCGTTAAATCAATCACTATCTATTTTTTAATTGAAGATATTTTTGGAACTGACTAACGAGTCTAATAACATCAAAGGTACCATCCAAAATTAGACATTGTCTTTTATGATTAAAATCCATAAAATGGATGGTGATTTTGACAGCTCTGATACAAATCGAGGGTAGTGTCCAAAACTAGTTATTATCCTTCACAATTAGGATTTGTCATCCGGATAGTAACTGATTTTGCGCACTGTTCTTCATTATTAAAATTTACCCTTTAGATAGTGATTTTGGTAAGTTCAGCAAGCACCAAAGATAATGTTTTTTTTCAACTACTGCCTTCCATGAACTCTCGTTCATTGAATGATGAATGGAAAAAAGTCAAATCTATTTTCCAGAAGAAAACCTAGATAGCATAATGGTAAGTGGTTAAAACTTTTACAACCCCCATGAGAACACGAACTTTGGGGGCATGGTATTTATTGAGTTAAGTTGTACAATTGTCACGACTTTGTTATTCAATTTAAAGTAATCTTTGGAAGTGAGATCAAACTTCAGAAACCGAATTTAATTATCTTCCTTCGTTTTTCACTCCCAGATCCATTGTTTCCTCATCACGCCATCTACTACGTTTTTGGAAGAAAAAACTGACCTTTTCTTTCTAAAATCCAAATCCTACGAGACCTCATCCTCAATTACAGTTTTATGGATATAATTACGTAAAGACGGACTTAATCTGTTTATCCAGCAAACATGAAATCATCAAAACCTCTTAGTTTCCAACCCGAGATGTTCAATTAACGGTTCCCAGTCTGGGATCTCCTCCTCTTCCTTACTCCTGTTTCGACATAAATAAAGTCCGGAGAACAGAGATAAATACAGTAGAGATCTCCAATCCTCTCGCTGAGAGGAACGAGTTCTCACGATTTCTTTCCCCACATATTCTTAGCCTTGAAGTCCTCCACTCTTGCGAAATTCGTCGTTATCAGGCGACCTCCTGATTCCCAACGGTGAATATTTGGGGATACCCAATCCAATTCCTACTCATGAATGTCTAAAGGTACTCGACCAGGTTTCCGATGATATCCAGGAGTAATCTACTCTTTTTTGAATAATTAACCTCCGAGGATACTTTGTTTTCTTTGGAGAAAAACGGTAACCTTGAAAACAGCAAAAGTTATTACTTGACATTATGATGGCAGTAAACCTTTTAGTATGTCCAAATTGTTTCCGAAAAGAGAGTTATTGCAGTTAGAGTTTCTTCCACCAATTCGTCATCTGATGTTTTTGGAAAATATTCAGCTTTTGTTTTTTATCTCGGATAGCGAGAAAACTCAAAAAATTCATGTTTTTCAGAAAACTCTAAAAGGTTTCTGGAAAAAATTCACGATATTTCGGAAGATTAGGATTTACATAATTCTTTATTTGTAATTTATTTTTTAAAGGTTCTCAGGAGAAACAATTCCTCATTTTTTCATGAAACATCAGGAAAAATTTCTCGAAAGGAACCTGGAGAATATAATACTTCCTTTTTGTTGTTCTCCTATTTATTGGAACTTAGAAATGCGGAAATATAAAGGTTTTTGGAACTGAAGCAGAGGGAACTTGAATTGGTATAAGGGTGATGTGAGGACACCATAGGAGTACTGTAGGGATAACATAAGAGTAACATAAGAATCCTTCCTGTCTTTTTTCCATTTCTTGAAATTTACAAAAAACTTTTCGATAGTTTATGATTTTCTTCACCTGTAATTTAATAAAACCATAAAATTGACTTTTTCAAAAATTTTCAAAGAAAAAAATCAAATTGAATTTTCTTTGTTCATTTGTCTATTTTATTAATGGTATTTAAAAACTTAATTTCCAGTAATTTTTTAAAGGAAACTTTGTCATTTATTTTTAGTTTCATCTTACCCGTGATTCAAATCCCAAATTTCCGGTCATTTGTCCCCCTGTTTTCTATTTTCAATTTGCTGTTTAAGGTTTTGGAATTTCCTTATGTCTAATCTTTTTGTTTTTTACCCACGGACTTGGTTACTTTGGTAATGAATTTATTTTGACAGACAAACCGCATTCCGTCATCTACAGTAAGGTCATAAGATAATAATATTGTAAAAACCAGGAATAGCCTTTTCCACAAGGTTGTTTCGACAAGATTTCAACAAGGCTAATTTGACATTTTTACTAAATGACCCTGGAGGAAAATTACTGCTCGACGCATTTCGTCGAAATTTCTGAAGACTCGGTTTGACAAGATCATTTCAAATTTCTTCTTAATTTTCGTTATATTAAAAGTGTTTACTTTCCTTCAATTATCGTTATTTATGTTTTGACAATATTTTTTTCAGACGAGAAATCCCAAGTGATTTCCAATTAATCCAAAAAGAAAATGCTAAATCCTCGGAGGCAAACTGCCCTTCCAATTACCCCGGTTTCGAAAAGACAAATTCGACCGTACTTTTTTCGATAACGCAGCTAATATTCCACTTTATGCTTTTCCTGTACTAGAATCTTCCAGAATTCAACAGGAACTTCAGGAATCTCGAATTCTGGAAATTCGTGCAGGAAGGATTTTTGACAATTTTGCATCAAATATTCTTGTTTTTCCTGACAGTACAATTTTTTGAATTTTATAGAATAATATAAACGTAAGATTTCATTACTTTTTATCTTGAATCGAGGCTTCCAGAAATTCTTCGTGACGGAAATTTTTAAAAATCTACTTCGAACATTTTTCTGTAATAACCTGATTTTCGTCGTTTCACGTCAAAACGCCCTCACGTGGCTGTGGAAAACTAAAAATGAGTGGGCTTCTGAAAAAGTTGCGGTATTTTCAATTTTTACTTCAAAATATTATCTTTTGAAAATGGCCTTGTTAACTGGCTTCCAGAAATTTCTCTTAGATAAGGGCGTACTGTAGGAAATAAGCTTCGTTACGGACTTGACGTAGGGTTTTAAAAGGATTCATAAAGTCAAAAATCTTATTTAAGTTGTACGAAATCGTCGTAGTCTTTCATTTTAAATTTCCTGCAACTTCTTGAAATTATTTCTTTCAGACTAAGGCCTCAATCTCGGTCCCCCAGATTCAGAATGATCCGAAAAATGGAATTATTGCCCATCGTCTTGATCCTCGTCGCTGTCGCCTTCTTCACACAAACACATGCCGCTACCGTCTCCAGCAGAGATGTAAGGAATTTCGTAATTTTAGGATATGCTTTATGATAAGTTCCACAACTCTAAAATTTGCTGTGAGAGGAATTTGATGATTCTAAGAGTCATTACATGAGAAATTTGACCGTTTACTATGAGAAACCATTCTAGGATTTATTAGGAAAGGAATTTCACAACTGAAAAGTGAACGTTTATAGAAGTTCATGGTCAAACTTGGTTTTCGAAATATTGCCTAGTCACTATCCAAATGACTACTTTAACAACAGCAAGTTGTGACTGCTTTCGGACAATATCCTTGATGTTTATCGGATCTGTCAGAGTTCATATTCAAGTAATAAATTTTAGTCATGAGGGCAGTGAATATATTTAGGCATTATCCATGACTAATTTGAGAGTTTGGGAAACCATCCAACGAAAACAAATATTATTTTCATTTAGCTATGCGTCAAGGATTTTGACTCATTATTAATCATGTTTTTCCAGGCAGCAATCCGTTCAGCAATGGTCCGGCAACTTCTGGACAGATACTCCCCCAGCTATGACCACGTCGTCATGAGAAGATTCGACCTCAACTTCCCCTCCGCTAACATGGAAGAGGAACCGAGATTCGAAAAAAGGAACAACGCGGAACTCGTCAATCACATTATCAAAAACTTCGGAACTCTCGATCGTCTGGGCGACGTCGGCAAGTAAATCCAGAAGGATAAAACAAAATTTAAGTTGAATTTTCATCGAAAAAGAACGGTCGTCAAATCCTGAATCCAAAAGTTTTAATTTTTAATTTTCCTGGTCTGCGTTGTCGAAATTGATTTTTTCATGTTTTTCCTACGGCAATTTTGGAGAATAAAGTGGTAATAATCGAGTTAAGAAATACCCGCAGATGACTTTTAAATTGTTTTTGAGAAATACACTTCTTTCGAAACATTCTTACGTCCCATATAAATTATTTGAGTTTGGAATTTTTTTAAATGATCAGTCGAAAGGATTTCGAGGACTCTTGAAGCGAATAAAGAAAAATTCAACAATTCCTAACACGAATGGAAAGGAATGTGGAATAGAGTTCTAAAAACTCGACAGTAGTAAGGACAAATTCCGTAATTCCTAATGTAGATAGAAAAGAACACAGAAGAGCATTTTGAAAACTCCCGACGCGAAAATCGCCGTTCCGACGAGCGCGCTCTCTTTCCTCACGCATTACTTTCCGAAATCCTTCTGAATCTTTTTCCTTTTTTCACTCATATCTTTTCACATTTGATACAGTGATAGGATCCCAATATCATATTAGAATGTTATTTCAATAATTTCCTTCCGTTTATTTAAAATGAGAGGGAAAATGTTTAAAGGTTTCTGTGTTCGTTTTTTACTGTTCGAGTTCCTCTTTGCGGAAGTAAGTAATCCATATATGAATTCCAGAGGACGAGAAATAATGTCCCGTGTCACTTGTGCGATCTCCGGTCAGCCGACGGACAACCCTGTCGTGTCTCCAAAGTCTGGAGCCGTGTTCGACAAGAATCTGATTTTGAAATACATCAACGAATTTGGCCGAGACCCGACGAATGATGCTGAGTTAAGAGCCGAAGAGGTTGGTTTTATCTTCTTTTAGCAAGCAATCAGAGTGACTTATTCTCAGAAATTTTCTGACTGTAACTTTAGAAATTGGCACTTTTAAAATTATTTAGGATTATATAAAAGCAGAATCCTACAATTTTGGTCTGAATCAAGTAGCTTCGAGAATTTCTGTTGAAATCGGTTTTCGATAACGTTAATTTCCAATTGTTGTGATAATTCTTTTTACATTAGTGCAATTTCGAAATAGTCCGGAACCATATGGAAATTGATTCAGTTTTATCCAACTCTGGGAATCCGTGTCAAACCAATCTCATAAAATAGGTACACTTCTATGGTGCATTATCTTTATCATTTCAGCTCATTTCACTCGTTTTGAATGACCATGTGAGCGAAACCCTACGTCCTAACACAACCTCGATCCCAGCGTTACTAAAATCTCTCCAGAATGAGTGGGAAGTGAACATGCTTTATACTTATCGAGTTCGTCGTGAGCTGCAAAGAGCTCGCCAGGAGTTATCCCATTCACTTTATCGTAACGATGCTGCACTCCGTACAATCGCCCGTTTGAATCAGCAACTGACCGCTGCCAGATCTGCCCTGGCCGGGATGGAGAGACCCGATCCTGTTACTGCCATGGAAGTCAATGCGGATGAGGAACCTGGTCTCGACAAGGATCTGCTGGAAGCTCTGGATGCTAAGTCAGAAGCTCTGACTACAGCTCGTCGTCAAAGAGGAAAAGAACCCCCAGCCACAGACGCCAAACTCGACGAGATTGAGAAAATGGAACTCCAGAGAGAAAACAAGAACTTGCATGATTCCAATCCGCCAGGAATCCTCTGTTTGGATGTCCAAGGAGCCACAACCGTCACTGGAGGAGCTGACAAGAAAGTCGTTTTATATAACCTCGAAGCTGATACTGTGGAGGCCACTTTTATCGGCCATAGGAAGAAGATCTCGTCGGTTCTGCTTTTACCCAACTTGGAGACTGTCATTTCTGGAAGCTTCGATTCACATGTAAGTTTTCGATCTTAATTCCAGGTCTTCAATTTTAAATCTCCAGATTCGGACATGGCGGAAAGGCGAAGAGAGTTCTCAAACGGTCTTCAAACATCATCATGGCGTTGTCACCGACCTCCATCTCCACCCTCTAGGAACTCACTTCCTTTCTGTCTCCACTGACGGCGTTTGGGGATTCTCGGATATCGCCGCAGGAAGAGCTTTGCTGAAGAAAGACATGTACTCTTACCTACCAGCAGCTGAATCGGAAAACGCATATGGATTCGAATGTGGAAAGATTCATCCCGATGGAACTTTGCTTGGGTTGGGAACTTCTGGAGGCGTTATTTATATGTGGGATCTTCGAGAGCAATCTATCGCTGCGGAGTTTCCGGATCATGGATCTGCGGTTGCTTCCGTTGCTTTCAGTGAAAATGGATATCATTTGGCCGCAGGAACTACCAACGGATTGTTGAAAATGTGGGACCTTAGAAAATTGAGTTCATTCAAAACAATTGAACTTACGAATCAAAAAGTTTGTTTTGTTTCTTTATCCTCTTTGAATTAACATCGATTTTTAGGTTAACAATGTTCAATTCGATGGTTTTGGGACGTACCTTGCGACAGGTGCCGGAACTACAGCCAAGATTTTCCACTTGAAATCCTGGAATGAACTTGCTTCTTTCGATCACGGCGATGTTGTTTCTGCAGTTCGTTTTGGAGCCGGAGCAAGGTCCTTCATGACGGCTTCGATGGATCGGAAATTGCGTTATTTTGCTGTTTCTTAAATTTTTTTTACGATGTCTACCCGATTTATTTTTGTTGGACGTCGTTCATTCGATCTGGTATTTTTTGATTTTTACTGTTCATCGTTTATAAAGCGAGATTCCGACATTTAGAGGTGTCATATTAATAGTCCGAGGTTCCCTGACCCTAGTACCCTTGTTTCTTGCTCCCTACTTGATTGGAAATGAGGAAAATCCAGAGAACAAACCTCGATGTAGTGGAAATTCCCAATTCTCTCGTTAGGAAAATCCTTGAATTTCTTTTTTCGAGGACTTGAATCTAATTAGATAAACTAAATTTAGAGAAGTTACTTCCGTCTTTAACGATATTCCAAGTGGTCGATTTTTAGTACATTGAATGACTTTTATTAAGTATAACTTTATCAAATAATACATTTCCAAAATATTAAAGGACAAATAATTGGTTTTTTCTAGTCTTAGAATCACAAGAAAGATCGGTTTGAGTTTTTGGATTTGAACCAGAAAAGTGGCTGAAAGACATGAGCAGGAGGAAGTTCGGGATTTAGATTCTTGGAAATCTGGATCCTTCGGGATCTAGGTTCTGGAGATTCTGGAGCTGTGGGCCGTCGCTGTCTCAATCAAAGCATTCAGAAACACCGCCAGACAAGCTCTGAAAAATGTTATGTAAAATCAGGAAATGAAATTTCGGAAAAATATTTAATCATTATAAAAGACGAATTCTTACTTGACTAGTTTTCCATCAAAGATCTCGATTGATGGTTCTGGATCAAAGGACACATTTCTGAAAGGTCCGTCATCTCCATCAATACCAAGCTCTGAAGATACTGTAGTGGTGTCACCAATTTCGAAGGAAAGTTCGGGCATTTTTTCTGGTTTCAAGATTCTGGATTGTTTTCGCAGAAGATCGATTTTCTGAATCAACAGTCCTTCTCCAGAAGGAAGGTCGATATATTCGTCCTGATCTGTCTGAACTTCCAGGAGCCCGTAACTGTAGTTTGCCACTGGAGCATTTACCATGTTGGGGGACCGGTGTTGAGGACCGCAGCCTGAGTGGTATCCCGAGGTACTGTAAGCACTCGTTCCAGGTTGTGCGAATTCACCGGAGTTGGAGAACTTCCTTCCAGGGGAGTCGCTGCCGGAGCTGAGGACAGAGTTGGAGCCCGGAGAACAGCTCTGGGTGGAGTTCAGTCTGCTTCTGAATCCAGAATCGGCATCTTCATTTTCAGACGACTTCTTAGTTCTTTTTCTCGGAATAGTGAAGATACCATCATCAGGAGATTTCTCCTCGTCAAGTTCCTCTTCCAAAGTGTATCTACCCCTGGGGGGACTGATGGAGTAGGAGCTTTCGGGAATCGTTCCAGAGTCTCCGGGATTTTTCTGATAACCTCTTCTCGTCTCGTTTTCGTCGTCAGATTCTATGAATCCATAGGGATCCAGAGGTTCCATAGGGGAGATCATGAGTTGGGGCTCGAATCCGAAGGGGTACGAGTAGCAGGATCTACATTGATCCCTGTGTCTTCTCAAAGCCAAGGCGGATCTGAACCCTCCATCACAGGATCTACATTTGTGCGAAATAGTCGGATCTTTGGAATGGAGTTCGAGATGAGTTCTGAGACGACGTTCTTCGCAAAATTTCTGAGGACATTGGGGACAAAGATAACAGTAATATTCAGAAAGTGTGTGTCCGGTCATATGTCTGCTCAAGTGTTCTTTCGTCGGAAATTGGAGTTTGCACTTCTTACACGAAAAGAGCTGAAAATATTAAAAATTAATTCCAACTCAAAAATAAATAAAAGTTCTACAATACAATTCATTTCGAAGAATTGCCATTCATTCACTTTTCGCCAAACTGAATACCGATTCCATTATGAGATCTATGTTCCGCGAAAAGGGAATTTCCATTAATTGGCAATTCGCCAAAGTGGACTTAAATTGAGATTCCACTTACTTTATGCTTATTTCTCTGGAGATACTCTTCGATGTAAGCCGGGTCAAGGGGTCGTTCTCTGATCGAGTTCGGAAGTCTCGGAGGTCTCATATCCACCATAGGGGCTGGGATCTCTTCTTTCTTGACAGGTTCCATCTGAGGAATCTCGACGGGAATCAGGTCGAATTGGACACTTTGGTTTTCCTCGATCCTGGTCGAGAATTCGGACTCCGTCAAAGACTCTGATTGGTTGTTTCCGAAAGTGGAGACAGAGTTCTGGTTGAAGTCTTTCTGTTGTCCAGGATTTTCGGAAGATATTAGGTTTTGTTTAACCTCTGTGTAAGCCACTCCTCGAGCGTAGAATCTTTTTCGAAGTCCTCTGAAATTGGGAAAATTTTATTTAAAAGCAAAAATCATTTTTGGAAATATTTCGAAGCTACGATTATGGAAATTAAAAACTATAGTTTTTACGAAATTGTCTCGGAATATTTTTTAATCTTGAGAAACTGCTAGAATCCAAATTTAAAAAAGATATAAATTGGAATTAATGAAACTATTCTCATTGAGGTCAAGGAGTCAAAATACATTTGAAATTGGATTCGCAAGATCGATAAATTTGATTTTATCAATTTTTAGGAAAAAATTATTTTTAGAGAAGAACAAATTTGGTATTTCACGAAAATGGTTCTGTCAGGATGTAGATCCGGGGACAAACAATCCGACTGGAATAAATGAAAGCGAAAACAAAATTGGCAGCTGCTTTATAGATTTCAAGGACTTACCCTGGACCTCCGAGCTGCCGATTCCGCTCCGGACATTTATGTTGGTAGAGGTTGCTCCGAAATTTATAAGTCTGAAACACGGTAATTTTTGAATAAGACATACGATAATTTGTGAATACGAAATAGAATAAGAAATGACTCAATTAATTCCTCAAAACAGAAACCAGAGTTTATCTGGAAAATGAGGAACTTTATTTTTGAAGAAATCTATCCCTATTTTGGGGATTAATTTCGCCATTCTTATTCTAATATTAAAAGTCTTAATTTTGGTTTCTTGAAGGAAAACTGACCTTGAGACAGAATTTGCACTTGAAGGGTCTGTCGTTGGAGTGCTTGACGGCGTGTTGCTTCAGATACCAGACGGAGTTGAAGAGTTTGTTGCAACTTTTGCAGCGACATTGCTGGTTCTTTTCCAGTTGAATCGAGATTTTGTCAATCTCATTGGGGTCGATAACAACAGGGGAGGGGGGAGGAGGGAGATCGGCCCCTGGAGAGGAGGATCTCTGGGTTCCCGAAGTGGTAGTGTTGGAGGTGCTGTGCTGGCCATCACTAGAGGTTGAGATGGCGGGGGAGAGGAAGGGGTCGCCCTTCTGGTCATTGGGAATCGAAGACAAGTAAGCTTCTGTGGTCAATTGAAGGTCGTCCTGAAAATTATTTTTAGTAAAATAAAAAACTTTAATTTTTCCATATAAGGCAAAGAGTCCTTTTTGAGATTTTTTCAGCTTTTGAAATAAGGGATCCGGAAATGCGAGATTATTTTTCCGATATTTTGCAAAATTCCAGAGGAACGGTTTTTCCAAGTATCCCCCATGCTTCAATTCTTGTTTTCAAAAACACTTGTCATTCTTTCAAAACTTGTTGATTTTTCCCAGGAAATTTCCAAGATTAAAAATCATACAAATCCTCTTCTGTCAAAGAAAAGAACCCCTGAGTCCCATGATCTTATTTTAGACTTTTCCTCTTGCGTAAAATCCAGACGTGGAGTCTGACTTTAAAGATTAATCAATTTTTGCACTTTTTGTCAAACAGAGTTGTCCTTTTTTAAAATCATTTTTTCAAGGAACCGGTGTCACACGACAACGACCCCCCAGTAACATTTGCCCTTTGGCATAAATCGATGGAGAATCGTCTTAGGGGGGAAAGTTGTTGGGGAGGAATTGTTGTGTAATAAGAACTTACTAATCCTTCGAATCCTCCAATGTTCTGCTGCTCTTCGGTCAGCATCCCGAAGAGATCGCCGTTGTCGAAATCGTCCAAGCCTCCGGAATCGAAGCCGTCGGTGGACCCGAAGAAAGGGTCGTTACCGTATCCGGGGTTCTGGTTGCTTCTAGATCCTTCTGTTTCGATCATTTTAACTTTTACAAAAATTGAAAGACGTGTCTTGGAGGCAGTCGGAAGCTAAGATAGGTGTTCCTAAAACGTTTGAAAGACTGGGTTCAGAGACGTCGGAAGTGAGGCAGATAAGTCTTCTGGGGACTATGGCATAGATCTGAAATCCGACAAATTTCGTAATTTTAAATTAAAAAATTTCCGCGTCGATGTTTTTCACGAATTCAAAATCGAGGATCAGTCTCGAAAAATTTCGGACAGAAAAGATTAAATTCAAATCATTTTCGATAACCAGGAGCTGGGCACTTGAAAAGCACGGAAAAATAAAAGAATCTACATTTCCTTTAAGATTAAAAAAACAATTTACAATTTGGAAACCTTTGGAAGTTCTCCAGAGGATACCTCTGGTTGATTTTTTCTCTGAAGAATATTCTGACTTTGTCCGCGGACGAATATATGAACTTTTAAATCCTATGATAATCTTTGGTCGAATACCAATAATTTAGCTACATTCTGGCCAGATCGGATTTGTTGGAAAATAAAATAGTTTTTGGCCTTGGACAGCATCATTTCAACTCAAATTTCCGACAAAAAGTCATTTTTGAAGTTTTCAGAAGCTGCAAATAAATTTATGACGTCAGTATTTTTATCTGGCAAAGAATCAAGACCAAAAAATAAAGAATCCAATAACCTTAAAACCCTAAATATTCAAGACTCCACAACCTCGAGAATATAGGGATTCCAAACACTCTCAGGGTCCTGAGGGCCCAGGGTTATTGAAAACTCGCCTACTCGATTGTGATATCTTTTTAAAAGAATTCAGTTCTAAAATTATCAGGAATTTAAGGTGAATCGATGGCGCCAAGATCAATGTTCCTCCCACCAGGAAGAAAACTAAGTTCTGGAACCCGAGATTATTGACCTTCGAAAAGGACAATTTTCAATGGGGAAAAGTGCAAGGAAAAATTCTTTAAGATAAAATCCAGTTTCCACTTTAAAAATTTTTTGGGAAAAACAAATCTTAAATTTTAACTCGATTGGTGATAAAAATGATTAGAAACCAGGCTGATTCATCGAGTGTGTCATTGACGCCAAACCCGTCCAAAATAGTTTTTATCATAAATTTTTGAATTTCATCGATCTAATTCACTTCGGGAACTTTTCGGAATCCAAACGTTTAGGACTTTTTGAATTTAAAAATTAGAACTTTTTGATTTTGAAAGAAATTATTTTGAAAGCACTTCAAATTTTCGAAAACGTTTCGGTACCTTCGATTTTATTCTTAAATTAAAACTTCACTGGTTTTTATTTCACAGATAACCTCGACTTCGACTTCGTCCCCTCTTTTTAAATCAGTTCTCGATACTGTAATAAAATCAAGGAAATCGAGTGACCAGTGTCCAGGGCCAGATAATTCCCAGGAAAAGCAAATAGTTGCGTCAACGTTCGAATTTCGCGATCACGAGATTGTTTGAACAAGGACTGGAGAAAGTTATCAGGCTCCGGGTCCCTCCGACTCTTCCGAGTTTTCCGACTTTCTATGTGGACACTGGCTATCGTCTGATAACTCGGAATTTTAATTTTTCACAGGCGTCAATCAAAAAATTTCACAAAAAGTGTACAAATTTTTTAAAATTAAAAAATGGAAATTGTACAGTTTTTTGAATTAAAAGAATAGAAAAATTCGGCATTGGTCATCGATTCTGTTTTTGGGAGAATTTTTAATTTTGAAAAAGAATTTCGACATTGGTCATCAGCTTCATTTTTCCATAAAAATTTGGAAATTTCCTTTAATTTGATTACTTAAAAAAATAAAACAATTAAAAATAAAAAATCTGGTATCGGTCATTAAGTCCACTGCTTTCCCCATAGGAAGTATCAAAGCTGTCAAAAAACAATTGTTTCTGAAGCGGAAAACAATCCAAAAAAATCCGGATTCAAAAGAATAAAAAAAATCAAACTGGTTGAAGTCTTTAATTTTTTAAAATTTTCGGTTCCAGGTTTAAAATTTATCAAAATTGAGCCAAGAAAAATTTTTCGAAAACAAAGGTGAAGCTGCAAGTCCAAAAAAGTGGAACCGGTTCAGATCGGAAAGGCGCGAACAAACATGATTGCGGTTGTTAAAAGTCGAAATTGATAGGAATCTCCCAGAAAAGGATCACTGAAACCAGGATAAAAAATCAGAATAATCAATAAGTGAACAGGATATAGCGAAAGTAAGGTCCTGAAGATGTTGTAAAAAGAGTATTCATTCTGAAGTACCTGGAACCTTGGGGATGGAAGAATCTTAAAATTTAGAAGTTTAGCAGTTCCTTTGATACTCTTTCATTTTCTTAAGAGTCCTGAACTCCCATTTTATGTTCGAAAAATCCTACATCTCTCATCTGAGACATTCTTTACTCAAAGTCCCAAAACCCTTTACCTCTACTTTGTTCACCCTGATGGTCTCCCTAATTCTAGACTTCAGAATCATTAATTCCTCCCAGATTAATCTTTCCATTGAAGGCCGAAAGAACCCGTTGATGAACCCATAAAAGCCGAATTTCCGAACCCATTTTCCCCCGGCCAAAAAAGTTGTGAAAATCGGAAACTCATAATCAAATTATCATTTATTTGGGAATTTCTGCGAAAATAATTTTTTAATTTAGAATTTTTAAGGGGCCAGACTAGTCCAATTTGAACCCCAAAAAGCTCTCGATTAGATTGGATTTAAGGAAAAACATGACTTTTTTAATTCAATTATTTTTTCGTTTTCAGAAAATCTCAAGGATCGGATTCTGGAAACAATTTGCAGCTCATAATCGATCGCATTAAGGATGCAGAAGGAGACAAAGACGAAGTTGGGAGACCCATAAGGTGGGGTAAAATAATATTTAGGTATTCGGTGGGAGGAAACTCCTTTTTCTGCGGGGAGTTTTTTAATTTTTTAAATTTTAATCTCAATGACGTCGACAAATTTCGAAAAGAGTATAGAAGTGTTTTCAAAAACACAAATCCGGGCACGGGAGATACTTGGGAAATTATTCTCCAAAATTTGGAAAGTGTCTGGGGAAGGACTTTCTGACCCTTCCTTGTGGGTGTACCCATGAGGATACTCAGGGAAATCGCCCCTTAGAATTCTAGAAAACATCGAAGAATTTCCCTATTTCGAACTCCGCAAATTTCCAGGGATTTTTTCTTGTGAGAAATTTCAGACTATACTTATGGACGAAATTTATAGAATCCGAAAAACCATCGAAAATTATTCTTTTGTAAAAAACGGTTTTGAATAGACATTTTTTGGGGCAATGGTCCGTGAATCGGAAAACTCAGCAATTTGAGAGAGTCATCACATCACGTCAATCAGGCTGTCTCCAAAAAGCCCAATCTCGACCGCAGATCTGCCAGGTCGGGCAAGGTCAAGTCGCTGATAGAGATCTCAGAGGAATGATTAATCGCGGCCTCAGCGATCAGAAAGCTGACCTTGGCAAGGATTAGGAAATCTAGAGTTCACGGTCCATTGATGCGGGTTCCTTTCGGGGGCTTCGGAATTGTTTTATCCATTTAGTTACTCGTCAAGTTCCGACCGACATCGAAAGATCCAAAAAACAAGGGTTCCTAGAGAGTTGGAAACACGGTCAGGGGGTTCCCCATATCTCTAATTACTATTACCCTCAATTTCCGGAGGGAGATGAAAAATTAATTTTACTTTTTACACTTAAATCTCTAAAACCCAAAATCACCCTTAGGGTACCCCTTTCTCTTGTGAAAAAATTCCGACCCTTGCTTCCCTAAAAGTTCTCAGAAAAAAGTGAATGATTCACTTGGAATACGGTATTCGAAATTCCAAACTGACCCTCCCGAAAAATGAACCAAAAATTTGACACATTTTTTCAGAGAAAATTAATTAATCAATCCGTCGTTAAATAAACTATTCAGGTTTTTGACGAATGATCAGCTTTGATCGAAATCGCTGATAAAAAACTTTTGCGAGACTGTAGTTTAGAAACCTTTAAAATTGTTTTTCTCGGAAAATGAAATTCAATCATTATGGGGAGTTTTAAAAATACTAACGTTTTTTAGAATTCTTATTTTTAAAAATCCCAAAGAAAATACAGCTTTTAAAAATTATTTATTTTAATATTTTTTAACGAAAATTTATTTTACAAAAATTTATTTCCAAGTTTTTAACGAAAATAAAGCTTTAAAAAATCCTTGATGGACGTTTTAGTTTAAAAAAATTTGGAATTGATTTTTCCGGAAAAACAAAAATTTAATCATTTTTGGTCCAAAGCCAGCTGACCAGTCCGTCGGACGTGAAACCCAACTCTGAGAGAGGAGAGGGGGAAAAAGAGGGAAGTGGACAAACAACAGCTTTCCCTGGCACGGAAAAATGGTTCAAGTTACGGCCTGGATAAAAAAACTTTTGAAATTTGAAAAATGGGAGTCCCGACTGGTAGTGATAAAGAGGCCATTTCCCCCTTAATTTTTAACTTTTAATTTTTAATTTCTCTAATTTCTAAATTATCCTAATTTTTCTAATTTAAAAAATGACGTAAAATACATAAATTGAAATAGCGGAAAAACTTAATGTTTTTTAAATTACGGTAATCTTGGCGCAGGATGGTACAATGCCAAAGACCGGAAAAAATGGAATTTTGAATTCTTGAAATTTATGGAGATTTCAGAACAAGTTCTTTGGCTTCAAGGAAACTTTAAAAGTCAAGTTTTTAATTACAGTAATATTAGCATCGAAAACAGCTCTAAGATTAAAGAAATTAATTTGCTCACCCTACAGTGATATTGATGTTGAAAGTACAGCGTCAAGTGGCGGCAAAATCGAAATAAAAAATTTTTCAACGAAACGTGGGTCCACCAACGGTCACTAAAAATTGAGGAAAAAAGACAAATATTGGCTGTGCCAAGGTTCGGAGCATCCATAAAAATTTTTTCGATAAGAGTGAAAGCGTCCACTAGGACTGACCATGGTCAAAGAAGATTAAAACAATTTTTGTTTTAAATTATTTCAAAATTTTAAATTCAAATGTCCATTTTTAGCGGCTCACCTTGAAAAATAGGAATGTACAGTTTGGATCCAAAGCCGATAATTAGGGGCTTTGGGGTTCGGGAAAGGTTTTCTGTTGCATGTTCCAGTTGGAGCTAAATCTGGCAAAATGGTTCAAGAGAATTTAATTTCGGACAGGAATTGGAGTGAAACATCTTGGTGGCTGACTGACCTTAGATGCACTAATAGTCTGTTATGATCTTAGATGTATTAATAGTCTACTATGACCCTAAATACACTAATAGTCTGCCACGAGGAGAGCTACTGGCCTGGATTAGGGGATTTGGAGGGGAAGCTGATAAGGACCGGATTTGTGGAGAGTTAAAAATGTGCCTGGGATTGAAAAAGGGAAGCTAAATCCAGTCACTTAAAGAAACAAACTTGGATGTCTAATTTTGGTTCTGCAAAGAAAAACAATTTCTCAATGATTTCTGTTTTTCAACTAAAAATGTAATCTAAAAAATAATTTCCCACTCAAGACCGTAAATTCCGGAATCCTAGCCAGGACCATAAACTTTGAATCCCACTCAGGATCATAAATTTCGAAATCGAATCAAAAGTGACCGTATCTAAGAAATTGGAGTTCGGAACCAGTCCAATTTCGTCTTCGCTTCAGATGACATCCACAAACAAAAATTTATCAGGATTCTGGAACGTGTGAAAGCAAACAAATCAGACAAGTTCAATTTGCATAAAAATCGGATTTACGAAAATTCTCAAAAACGTCAAGTACGTCAATAAGTAAATAAAGTAAAAATTCCGGATTTCCTCATCGGGGGACTAATGACCGAAAAAGGAAGAAGCGGACTGTTTTCCGGGGTAACCTGACTGACCTCGGGAGAATCGGTCACTCGATCAAGGCTGGAACGGGACCCAAAAGAGTAAAAGCATCGAAATTCGAAGTGAACGAACTGGGAAAACAAAGAAATGGACGCAAACGTGAGAGGCCAGGCGGAAGACGAACTAAACGGGGCTCTGGATTTCGCGTATTTGGTCAAGGGTAATTATAAACAGTGGATTTTAACGGTTTAAAGTTGGTTTTGAATTTAACTGCTTTAACGTAACTGTAAATTGGGAATTTCTAAGTTAAAATCAAAAGCTTACATTCCGTGTATCTGATCAAGAATGGTTGTAAATGGTAGATTTTAACAGTTTAAAGTTGGTTTTCAAATTTTAATTATTTTTAGAGTAATTATAAATTAAGGATATTTGAAAACAGAATCAAGAATCCGTATCCCGCGTACTTGGTCGGAGTAATTATAAACAGGGATGTTCCGGGATTTTAACGGTTCAAAGTCGATTTAATAGAGGTATCAAAAACACCAAATGGAAAACAATTCCGGGACAATTATTGGGACCTAAGAGAAGGGATGGAGGAGTTCTCGAGGATAATTGTTGAATCCCGAAGGATCAGAAAAGTGTCAAAAAATAACTTCCTCCTTAATTTCTAAATTTTGAAGCATCGAAAACTACTCTAGAGGAACCCGCATCCCACCCCAGACACTAGATCTATCTACAGACGCTTACTTTTAAAAGTACCTTAGAAAATCCCTCACTTTAATCTTTTCCATCGATTTTCGTTTTGAAAAGTCAAAAAGTACCCCAGAGAAACCCCTACTCTACCTTCACCCAACTCCGGACATTTCTACGAATTGTTATTTCCGAATTAGTCCTAAATTGCCTCGTTTTACCGTCACGATTAAAATCTTTAAAAAATCAAAGTTGTCAAAATGAAGAGGAAGAAGGAACCCAGGTGGTCAGCTCGGTTGACGGACGACGGTCAACGTTGGCTTCCTTTTCTTGTTGCGCAAACAAAGAGCGGAAGTCCCGAGACGGAACGAAAAGCTGATCGACTAGCTTGGAGACAGATCCTCCGGCTTCACCCTCGGGGGACACTTGGCCAAACAATCGAAATCAATAAGCCGTCATCATCGTTACGCAAACAAAAGGGAATCAAAATGGTCATCGATGGCGATGACGAAAAAGGCGGAAACTCTCTCGACAAATTTTGATTCAAGTGGATTTTTGAAATGGTCAAAATTAAAAGTTTGGTCAGTTGACGAATGTTAAAAACAAGAACAGTTGCTGAAAAAAGTGTAAAATAGAAATTGCCTGAGTCGGTCAAAATGAAAACAGTTGTGGTCATGAACAATTGCTTGGATTTTAACTATACGAAAGTTTTTCACATGATGTTTAGAAAAACAAAAGGATATAGAATATCCGTCCTGCAAGAGCCCACTGGGACCTGAGTAATACTAAAAAATATTAAAATCAAGAGCTCAAGTGTTCAACTGGGGATCACAGGGTACCTAGGAGGTCTTGAGATGATGTTTCAGTATTTTCATAGACATGTTGAGGATTACGAATCTTCGAAAACATTTTCATCTCGAAACAATTGAGAAAGTTTCACGTTTATAATTTTTCTAGAGGTTCCAGGGAGTACCCTTTTTCTGAATGATTCCTAGAGTCTTAGAAATGGTCGATTTTGGACAAATTCTTAAATCATGTGACAACCCCCTCGAACCCCTGAGGCAAGCCTACTTTTTTCGATAGAAAAATCATCCTTAAAAAGTATCCAAAGCTAAGAAATAGTTTCTAAAAATTATTTTCGGGGACCTTGGAGGGGAGAATTTTTGGAGAAAAAATATCCTGAGGAACCACAAAGAGGTGATACTCCTGAGGTAACTATGAGTAGGGGAAGAATTGTTTTTGGAATAACTACAGGAAGTAGGAGAGATTTATTTTTGAGGTAAGTATGAGGGAGTGAGGAAATTTCGATTTGGAAATTTAGGTTTCAACATACTAAAAAAAGTAAAAAATAACTAATATCCATGGGAAATGACCCAAACCGACGAAATCCTCGAGCAGCAGCTGTTGACTCTCTCGCGCATCCCGCTCACCTGCGGCAACGACGTCATCGAGACCAAACAAATATTCTCTGCTTGATCAAACAAACACAATAACGGGTCAAGCTATGCCGTTTCATAAACTGATGACAAGTCAACTTTGATTATTCCGTATTTGTTTAGTCATTGACAAAAGTGGACAAACAAAGCAAGCCGCCGTGATCGAGAACAAGCTTCCTCAGGGTATCCCGGAAGGACTCAAGTCTCAAGGAGCTTACGGTCTCCGAATCCGGTTCCCGCGCAAGAAAGTCAATCGGGAACAAAAGCCTGTCCGAGAAAAAAGAGAAAATCAAAAAACGCACTCGACAATGACAACTTCAATAGAGTCACGTTTCTGGAGACCCGGATCTATCGAGATCCAGAACTGAAAAAAAACCTCCTCAGGCAAAAAATGGAGGGAACTTTAAAAACTATTCTGACGGTGATTCTTGCAGAACTAAATTCCTGGGAATTCAAATTTGTCGACATCAGATATTTTGAAAAAAATTCATCGAGAAAAAAGCGAAATTAAAAAACCCAATTAATAATAACTTCAATAAAGTCACGTTTCGAAAAATCCAAATTTATGAGGATCTATGAACTGGAGAAAAATTTAGACGAAATTCCTGGGAAAAATTTAAATTTAAAACCTTATTCCGCGATGATGATTTCGACAAAATCAAGTTTTGGGAAATCAAATCCATGATTTCGAAAAATCCACCAAGGAAATTTGGAATTGAAAAGAAAAAATATGTTCAAAAATGATATTTTTTATAAAGTCGAGTTTCTAAGGACTTATATCCACCAATGTTCAAAATCCAAAATACGAGTCCATCAGGGGGGAAAAATCCCCAATTCCTCCCCCTGAAGAAACTTCCATAAATCACATGAATTCTCGAGCTCTAAACTAAAAATAATGTTTTTATAAAAAATAGTTTTAAAATTCGAACATTTCCCCAAGTCAGAGGCACTGGTGCTAGGGTAGCCTGAAGGCAAAAAATTCCTTTAAAAATGGACATTCGACTTGTTTGTAAAGGCCAAAACTATACGAATCCCCCACGTCCACACGCGAAACCAAGGCCCAAACCAAAAACGGCACCGGAGGGGCTACTCACAAGACCGACCGCATAGCGACGCCAGAGGCAGTCCGAGACGTTCTGTCAAAAAAGCTGGAAAAATGTTCTCTGAAGTAGGAGTGGTCAAAAGACGATTTCCGTCAAGACTTCAACGGTCACTGGACGTGAGTGTCGGCGGTCATGCATGGGAAAATTGCCAAAGGAACAGTGGCGTGTCCAACAAAAATAAAAATTTCTTCCTTAGTGAATTTGTAAAAAGGATTTTCAAAAAGAAAATAAACACCGCGCAAAATTCTTTCATGGAAACTGAGATTTTCATCAAATATTCGTCTACTGACCGTCAGTTGGTGTTGGCATTTTTGAGAGCGGAAAAGGATACTTGTGGTCAAAAAATAGAAAATTTAAAGAGTTTTGGACCTTGAAAGGAATAATTAAAAAGTGAAAAACTTCAAAGAATGTCTAGGTTCTGGAGAGAATAATTAAAAAGTGGAAAAAATGGGAAAGGAGTTTGGTCTTGAAAGGAAGAAACTTAAACAAGTTTTTGATCCTAGGGGGAAATTAAAAGTGAGAAACTTTCAGAAGGAATCTGAGTCTTGAGGAGAAAAATCTGGAAGTGGAGGGGAATTTTTAAGGAGTTTGGATCTTGAAGGAAATACTTGAGAGGTGGAGGAATATTTTAAAGGGGATCTGGGTCTGGAGGGGGTAACTGAGGAACAGTGGAAGGGACATCGAGAAATATTTTTGAATTGAAAAATTAATATCCAGATTTTAAGGTGTTTTTAGCTCCAAAAATTTCAAGAAATATTCCCCAGTCAACGATTATATAAAACAAAATTACTAAAAGTTATTTTCATTTAGAAGCCCTACTTCGATTCTCAGTATCTTTCTCTTGACTTGCTTTATTTACACAATTGGGATAAATTTTTCCACCTCCTACCTCTAGCCTTGATATCGCCCCTAGAGCAACCCTACCCCTGCTCCTAGCATCACTCCTACCCCCAACATTAGCCCTACTCTTCCCCCTGTCTCTTCTCTGGCGCCCTTTACCCCTTGTCTCAAACTTTGCACCCTGCACCCCTACCCCTACTCCTATCCCTACCTTTATCTCTACTCTTGTATCTTTACACCTTCCCCGTTCCAACTTTTTCTTGTGAAATCTAGGAGAAAAGGAACTTTTGAAGATAAAAATAGCTCCTGACAACGTGTTCAGTCCAATGACCGCCACATGCTCTCTCGGCCATTCAATTTTTTCACATTTTCATCTCGGGAATGCGAAATTGAAAACGCTAGTCGGGGAAAAGGAAAGCTTCGAGAGAATTGAAAAACAGATGATGACTGGCCGCTGTCCACAAAGACGGCAGTTTGGTTTTGCCTAGGGGCTTGAGCAAGCAGTGGCAGTTTTTCTATTCGTTTTTCAATGTAAACGCCTGAGGCAAAATGCACACATGGTCAGAGAAGTTGGGGACTTGCCAGACGCACTTGGTAAAAGATTATGGAACTATAGTTTTGGAACCAAAAATTTGACTTTGGAAATAATGAATTTCGAAATTATCAGTTCGAACATTTTTTGAATCAAACAGGTGCGAAAAAGAATTTCTAAACGGTTTATTTCAAAAGGAGTTTTACACAATTCGTCGGAGAAAGCTTTTGTAATATTTATTCGCAAAAAGTTTTTATAAAATTTATCTAGAAAAAGGTTCTTTATAAGTATTTTAAAATTGTTGAATTTATTTAGAAAAAATTTCATAACATTTATTAGTAAATCGTTAAATTTATTTGAGAGAAATTATTTGTAAGTTATTTGGGAAAAACCTTATAAAATTAATTGGGAAAAACAAGGTGCTTTATTTAATCTTCAATAACTTCGTTTTTATATCGAATTTGTCTGGTTACGTCCGAATTTAATTCTGAACCTGGAAAAGCCCTCAATCACAAGTTTTCGAAATTTTATTTTGCAGTTAAAGGAATTTTAGCCACAAGTTTTGGGATTGTAGAACTTTGGAAGTTAAAACTGAATATGCAGGATTTTAAAACGATTTCAATTTTTGCAAATTGTGGATTCAGATTCAAAAACTTTGGAAATGTTTATTTACAAAAAAATTAATTTCACATATATTTGGAAATACGTCACATTGTCAGTTTTCGGAAAGATGATCCTCTTATCATGGACCCGATTTCCTGGAGGACTTGACCATGTTCTTTTTTCCCGCTAAATTTGTCACATTTTTTGTCACATTTGGAGCTTCTCTTGTGGCCGGATTCGTCAAAAGAAGACGGCTCGTTAATCATCCGAGACTTTTGTCCTCTGGTCAGAAAACTTCGAGGAAGTGTTCCTTTTTCGTTTTTGCCATCGGCATTCGGAATTGCATTTCTGGAAAAAGCAAAATGAGCTCTCTTGTCTGCGACAGATCCCAAAAGGGAAATTCCGAGGAAATCCAAGTTCAGAAATAATCCAATCTTTAAAATTTATGAATTTTATTCTACCCTGTTAATATCACCCAAATAATGTGGACAAAGACTTTCAGAGACACCCTGGGGTACTTTTCATTTCTAAGAATGGAAATACTTTTCGTGTTTCTAAATGTTGAAATAATTTTCTTATTTTTAAAAATTGAAATAATCCAACCTTTTTATTTGTAAAAAGCTGAAGTAATTTCAACCGTCTTATTTTTTAAAGTTGAAATAATTATGTGCAATTTTAATTTCCTCAAAACTCGACTTCAGTTTCCAATTTAGTTCTCCATCTGGTCAGTCAATCTTTCCGTCTTCAAATTACATAGTCACAAGACTCTGTTTTTACCTTAAAGAAGTTGTACAAATTTTAAAAAATTTCATCACTTCTCTTTGACCAAGACTATAGTAATTTTGTTATTTTCGAATCTTAATCTGGTCAAAGCTTCGTTATTTTTAGAAACAGGAAAAATTACAGAAACCTTTGAAAAGTTGCTATGGAAAGCAAATTTAAAAAAACGTATAGTGACCACTGAGACAAAAAATGTTTTGTCGAAAAATATTAAATGTTTCGAAGATGGGGTAAAAATTAATACGAAGGAAGGTTTCAAAAAACGTACAGTGACTATTATTGAGCCAAAAATATTGTTCTGGAAAGTGTCATAAAAATTAATACGGAAAATAAATTTTAAATAAATGCATATTAATCACCATGATACAAATAATTCGTGTATTAATAAATACCACATGCTTTAAGACCATCTTCAAAAGTTTAGCATGAAGAATAAGTTTTAAAAAAACGTATAGTGACCACTATGATGCAAAAAATCCTTATCAAAAAAATTGAATTTTTTCTGGGAGTTTGGACAGTGTTCTTTAAAAAAACCGTATAGTGACCAATATGATGTAAAGCTTCTCTTATCAAAAGTACTGAACATTTTAAGATTACTTTTATCGGATCTGGATTCTATTTTCTGCAGGAAAAATACTGGTCAGTCCTCGTGATGTTTGGCTTATTTTGGAGGGAGTCGAAATGGTATAAAAAAGAAGTTCACAAGAAGCAAACCCGCTGAAAAAACGATGGCAGTCCTCGATACCATCTTGCTCGTCCTTCTGGGGATCGTCGGGATCCAAGGAATGGCATCTTTGCCGGATGAATACGTTGCTTTCTTGAAATTCCAAGACGAGTAAGTTTTTCATTGAGATCAACTTTTATTTCAAAAAACAGTTAGCTTTTTATTCAGATATTTGGATTCTTAAATAAAATTTTAATTTTCAGTTTTGGCATCACGTATGACACTCAGGACGAGATGTTCAAAAGATACGAAACTTTCAAGGAGAATCTACAGGAGATTGAGAGGTTGAACAAGGAACATCCCGGGACGACTTTCGGTATCACTCGATTCGCAGCTCATACTTATGAGGAATTCGGCCAGAAACTCTTGATGGACAAAAATTATGTGAACAAAACCGGAACACCCTATATAAGTAGTAAAGCAGCGACTCCGAAAGAATTTGATTGGAGAGAGAAGAAAGTAGTTAGTCATATTAAAAATCAAGGTAGGTTTGTAATTCCATTTTTGAACTAAATTTTGCTATTTCCAGAACAATGTGGATCTTGCTGGACGTTCTCAGTAATCGCCGCCTTGGAGTCTCATCTAGCAATTAAAACAGGACGTCACGAGCTCTTCTCTGAACAACAGTTACTCGATTGCGTCACAGATAATTACGGATGCACAGGAGGGTACTTGGACACTGCTTACAGATACATCGGTTACTACGGTTTGGTTCACGAAAAGAAATACCCTTACACTGCCGAACAGGGTTCCTGCAACCTTCCTCAGGATAGTGTACAGAAAATCCAGGGATTCTACGATATCGTCGGGAGTGAGGACACCATCGCCAACTTTGTCGCTGAAAAGGGACCTGCATCCTTCTGTAAGTTTTGATTTCCTTGACGGATAAAGAGGTCTAACTGGATCCCTCCGGCATGTGATCCGCAAGTAGATCTCTGTTTATGAGTCAGACGAAAAGTTTCCACCAGATATTATTGTTATTTTTTATGAATACTATGTTTTAGCGATAATGTGTCCGAAGGAGATGATGCACTACACTTCTGGCGTCTTCGATGTTCCTGATTGTAAGGGCACCATGCTCGGATGGCATGCCTTGGCCATCGTCGGATATACCCCAGATTACTGGATTATCAAGAACAGCTGGGTAGGTTACGTTTAAATATAAAAAGTACTAACTTGGACTTTTCCAGGGCGAGAAATGGGGAGAAAAAGGCTACATCCGATTCAAACGAGGAAAGTCTCTTTGCGATCTCGACGGGGGAGCCGGGGGTCCTATCATCATATAGTTGTTTTCTTTAAACTCAATTATCAATCCACACATTTTTTATGTTTAACTTTCGTCTTTCAAAAATAAACAAAAAGCACTCAAGCAAATCCAAGTGAATTTGATAGCACAAGCAGTCGAATCAGTCGTATTAAGAGAAATTATGCAGGACTTCAAGAAACATAACCATAGCAATCATGTTTCTAATTACCCTATGAATAAAATTAAAAACAAAGTTATGGACGGCAAATTTAGAACCTTCACCGGTCAACGAGCTCCACTGTGAGGAATCTTTGGTTTTTGCCACAATTGATCTTGGATCGTAAATCCATCGATCGTCGGAGACAAATGCTTCGACGGAATCTTGTTGAAATGTTTAGATCCAGAATCATACCTAGAAATGTTGCATTCATAAAAAATTAAAAACACAAGCTTACTTAAACATCATACTCATCATCTCCTCCTTAACAACCTTCGGTCCCATCCCATGAATCCTATGAGCAGCATCAGACTGTCCATCCCACGTATACAGACCTCTATATTGGCACTTTTGATCCCTAAATAAAATCAAGAAATGTTTCGAATCCGATTGAGCAAGAGCTTCTTGAACTTTGTTTCTTTGGTCATTGGACACTGCTCCAGGGAAAATAGAATATTGTAGAGAATTCATGATCAATCCCCTGTTTGATTTCGGAGTATGTTTCGCAAACAACTTCAAAGTAGGTTCTGCTGTGGAGGGAACTGATATTCTCGGAGTAGAATTCTCATCACCAGCGTTGGATTTCGCTCTGCTCGGTCTGTAAACCGATCGAGATTGAATGTCCGCCATCTAAAAATCACAACCATTATACAGCCAGCATCTTAATTAGTAACTACTCAATCAATATACACCGATATACAACTGATATATCAATATACGGTCAATATTAATAAGTCAAAACTTACATTACTGACACTCTTGGTCATCGTAGCATAAGGAGGCTGACTATGCCCCCTTTGCAAACTAGAGTTGCTTCTTGCAGACATGTTCGGACTTGACGTCGCCAGATCAGGAAATTCTTTCTCCAACTTTTTCCTCTTATATTCGTCCAGTAATCTTTGTCTAAAAATAAAAATAAATAACCCTCAAAAACAGCAAAACTAACCTTCTTAATTCTTTTTCCATTTTCCTTTGCTCAGCTAATTCTTGTTTAGCCAACTCCTGTTGTCGTTTTTCTATATTTTTTGCTTCAATTTCCTCTACTTTATCCGCAATTTGCTCCTTTCGCTTCATCAAGTTCGCATATAACGCATCTCTCTTTGCCCGCATTTCGGGAGTCTATAATATCCATTATTTAAACACAATCATTTTAAAATTTCTAAGTTTTCCGTATCGATACCAATCAAAAACATGTGTAAAACTAAGAATACTCTTCACATAAACACTTACTACGGAACTCGAAGCGCTTCCGACATCCTTGATCTCAAATCCTTTCGCAGGCGTTTTTTCTCCATTAGTTACAGTGTCTCTTTGCTCGCTCGCTTTCCTCACAGGAGTACTTTGGAAAGATTGAGATAACGTTAATCCAGGATCGCCAGGAGGACTAGCTTTTGGTTCGAAAACTTGGGTATTTTCATGCTGAATAATATCCGAATGGTTTCTCAAGTCATGTTCGCTTTTAAATTCCGCCCAGGTTTTCCTTGGAGTCCTTATTTGAGTACGATATGTCAGACCCCAATTTGTCAGGTTCCTGTTTAATTCCAAAGGCGGATCAAGTCTACTATTCGAGGCATTAGCTTGATGAAGGTGGAAAGTATTCGCGTTAGGGATACTTTGACCATAATCATCAAATGTCTGATTGCCGTACATGCCGGGACTGATCGAAGGTTGATGAGCTTGCTCATACATACTATACGACATTCCAACATGTTGAGGCGTTCCATTTCTAAAATTAGGATAATAGTTTTGAGAAGGCACTTGAGGCATTGCGTAATTTTGTCCGTCAAAAATTCCTGCAGCTTGTTGCTGTTGGGGATATCCATAAGGCATGGCATACATTTGGTGAGGATCATGCTGGGGGTTCATAGGGGGTCTATACATGGGACTTTGCCCTCCATACATAATTTCATTATGAATAGAAGGTTGCGAAATGGCATGGGACATTCCATAAGGACTCCTGTTCATCAGCGTCAAATTCTGAATTTGCTCCTGAAGATTCTGAACTTGAGCCGATAGCAATTCCTCTCTCGCTGTTGGCGGAGGGATTCCGGTGTCTCCAGACGAAATAGAATTCGCTAAAGGAGGATTCAAAGCTTGGGCTGTCATCTCGCTCTGGGCTCGACTTCTGTTCTGATGATCCTGAAAATTCCAAAATGAAAAGTTTAAGTTAAAGAAACGAAAAATTTTAAAATTCAAACCAAATGTTAAATCTAAAGAAGTTTGAGGAATTTAAATTTAAAAAATTTAAAATTAATCGAATCAAAGTGTTCCAATTTGGGAATCAATCGAATACAAGAAACCACGTTTCAAAACTGTCAAGGAAAAAGATACAAATCTCCGTTGACCGATTTTGGACAAAAATAAAATAAAAAATGACATTTATCTGATTTCTCACAAACCGAAAACTGTCAAAAACGAAAATTGGTTTGTTTACCGTTTAATTTTTATTTTTCGACGGAGGGAATCAATTTCGATCAAGTCCAGTTTCCAGCGGTCAGGTCTCGCGAGGAGCTGCTAATACTACTTCCTGCATATTTATTTCCCGTTCCATTTAAACCTTTTTAAGAAGGATTTCTGTTCCTCTCTAACCTTCCAAAAGAGGATTGTCCTTTCATTTTCTTTGGGTGTGACAAAAGCGCCGAAAAAGTTGTAAAACATCCCCCATTCAAGGACAAGATTAATTTACATTTTATAAAACTACAAAAATCCCAAAAATAAATTGAAAGTATAAAAAACCGAATCAATTTTGAATTCTTGTTTTTAATTGGTAACTGTGTAACTCGAAGCATTCGATTTTGTGATTTTAATTTAAAAATTTCTTGTTTCGAAACTCATTTCATAAATATTTGTATGTTGGAAAAATTTAAAGTGGATAAAAGAAAAATGGACTTACAGAAGTCTTCATCAACTTGAAGAAGGCATCTTTCCCGGCTTTTTGTCTTTCTGCTTCACTGGCGGTGCTGCAAAATTATTGATAAAAACAAAAACAATTATTAAATAAAAACGAAAAGCAATCATTAGATAGAAGGAAGAATTCCAAAAAGTAACTATCACATAAAAATAATCCTCAAGTAAAGACTTACTTTTCCAAATATTGCTTCTGTTCATATTCCTGTCGTCGTTGATGCATCGCCAACCGGATCGCGGTCAAACTCGTGGATTCCCTGTTTCCATCCAACGACCTATCCTCACTAGCATCATTCGGTGATTGAAGCCTATCTGCCAAAGCACCAAAAGTCGTCGCAGTTCCCGATTGCAGAGTCGTCGGTCTATACGGCCTTTCTGTACTTCTGTTCGTCATCAACGAGTCTTGCGAACTCAAGGACAAAGTCCTATTTCTGTCCACAGAATGCAAGGATAAATGATTATTCCTGACTTTAGGAGGATGTGTTGGTCTGTTGGCGATGTTCTGAGCTCTCAAATCTGGGATCGCATTGATGGGAATGAACCTTCTCTGAGTAGGAGATTGGAGTTGGACAGGAGAAGGGGGTTCTGGGAGAGGCTCGAAGAAGTAAAACAAGTCCGCCAAGAATGCATTAATGTTCGGTTGCAGACTTTCATGGAGATAAAGGATATCCTCTATCTCGAAATGGAAGGGATTCCATGGGAGGCAGACGTCGCAAAAGTTCTTCAAGAGCCCTAAATTATATCTGCAGTCTTGTAAACTGTTCGGGTCGTTGAAACAAATGTCCGTGACGACGATTTCGTGAGGTCTGTAGAAAGACACCAGGGCCGTGATGCAGGTCCCGTCACAGAGGTCTTCGTACAAATCCTCCATCTCAGGAATAGTAGCTTCCCCGTTGCCAGACCCTTTGAGCAGCAGATCCTGTCTCTCCACGTCGTCTCTAACAAGCAAGCAAATCTTGTTGATCCAGAACAATAAGGCGTCCACACAGTCCATGGGTTCCTCCCTCTTCTCCACCGTGGTGTAAGCATTCACGGATTCGACAACCCTCTCGATTGAAACTATAGATTTCATATGGGCAGTCATCAGGGCATCCATCAACGCCAGGTGGTTAGACAATCTGATAGGATTATCCGCGATCAGTCCCATTTCAGTCACGAGAGAGCCGTCGGAATCTCGGACTTCCAGCTCGACAGCGTGAGATAGAGCCCTCAATATAGTCCCATGGGGTTGATTCACGAGCCCCGGGTCCCTGAGGATCTTGCTCGCTGCTTGGGAATAAAGAGACCCGTTCGTCAGGGCCGCAGCCACGGCCGGACAAAGATCCAGAACTCCATGGTCATCTCGGTAGAAAATTTCCCTCAGTTTGTCCGGAATCCCATGATCTTCGTAAATCCGTGTGATTAGCCATTTTACCGAAGCAATCAACTTTCCCTGCAAAGAATAAGACTTTATATATGAAACATGTCAGTTTTGTATTCCTCTGAAGTCCCAACTTTAACTTGAAAACAGCGATGTTTTTATATAAAAATTACATCGATTCCGCATTTTCCTTGGAAATTCCGACCATATTTAAGGAAGAGTGTATTTTCGATATATGAATTACATCGATTTCGAAATTCTTTAAACTTTTTGGTCCTTTCCAAAAAATAGAGTTTTTATACATGAACCACGCTATTTCCGCATTTTTTGAATATTTCAGCTATTCTTGAGAAACAAGGAAATTTTGATATATCAGTTACGTCGTTTTTATATTTATTGAAGGTTTTCGGGAATCGAAGGGCAGACGCCGAGGGTCCGACTTCGGTTCGTGTTGCAATGCATTAAAAATGAACACTTTCTCATTGCAGAATTTCAGCGTAGTATCTAATATTTCTCAAACTCCAAGTTTTGACGATTATACAAAAAACAATCAATCGGAATCAATCTCAATTCGATTAAGGTTGTAAAAAGGAAGAAACAAGGGTTTTTACGCTGAAAGAACTTACTTCTTCTGAATTATACTGATTTACGTTGATTGGACGGTTATCATCTCCCATGGCATAGACCCGATCGTGCTAAACAAACTGAATAAAAGTCGGAAAGGAATCGGAGCGGAAGAAATCGAGAACTTCCAAAATTCAATTTTCAATTTAAATCGCAAAGTCGAAACTTTTTTCGCGTCGAGAATGAAAATGGACAACCTGGTCATCGAAATTTTCTCACACCATCTTAACGTTATACTATGTGAAAAACATATATGGATTAAAAAAACTAAGATAAAAAAAGTCAAGCTTCTACAATAAGGCCCAGCGGGAGGATGCCGAAGTCTTTCAAGTTGAAGCCAGTTTTTCCAAAAGCGGCCATTCGCGCCGGCCGCACGCAAACGTTCAATATTCCCAAGCCCGTTTTGACCAGTTCACCAAATCTCCAGAAATACACTCGAATAAAGCTCTTAAAAACACTTTTAAATAAAACCTTTAAAATGTTTTTAAATAGTACTTTTGAGGACATTTTTAAATAAAATTTTGGAAAACGTTCCCGGACAAAATGTCCAGAAACATTTTGGAGTAAAATATTTAAAAATACTTGAAAAATCCCAAAATGCACTCTTAAACGAGATTTCGGGAAATATTTCTAAATACCTTTAGAGCTGTAATTTTAAATAGAAATTCTTAGGGTAGGTTTTAGACAAAATCATTGTTGTCCACTCGATCAATAACTATAGTCTTTCTTTCATCTTTAATCGCCTTCGGCAAACATTCCCAACCACTTGAAGTCGAGATGGGAAAATTAATACAATAAATAAAATTATAACCAAAAACGACAATGAAATCTCCTATCCCATGAAGTCTCTGTGATTCAACAATTCCTCATCATACGGAACAGCTTCAATCTGTCGACCATTGAACCATCGCTTATCAAATAACCCTCTGGCCTTGGTCGCGTCTTCGATATTCTGATATTTCACAAAAATCCTAATTTCTCCTCTCACTTGAACAACCGTCACCTGAAAAACCATTCAAATATAAATCTCCAAATCCCACAAAACTCACATCCAAAACCGGTCCATATTTTTCACACTCTTCTTTAACCTCCTGTTGCAAATAATCATCCACTTCCTCCGGCAACACCATTTTCTTCAGAAGCATTACTCTCGTCTGCTCGCTCCTCATCAACTTCCTCATCAACAAATGTCTTGCATCATTACCTCTAATCTCACTAATCTCCATTGCCGAAAGCGGTTGCTCCTCATTCTCCTGTCCAGCAGCCCTGATTTCGTCACTCAAAGCTCCAGCCTTAGTCGCAGCTTCCAAAGCCTGAACCGTATTCAACTGCGGTCCTTTAGACTTGGCTACAGCTTTCTTCTTTCTTTTAAAGCCTTGTTGGTGGCTAGTTTCACCTGACCCTTGTGATGTAATTTTGTTTATGACCGCAACCTGTTTCTTTTTCGATTCTTCTATCACCGCCAATGCCTTCGATCCAGATTCACTACTTCCTGTAATCGCCAATTGCGGAGTAGAGTCTTCTTCGAAAATATTTGTTTCCGGTAATGCACTCGGAAGTGGAGCAAATGTAGCTTTTTCACCCGGTTTCATCGCTGGCTGAAGTTTAATTCTTGACAAAATGTCTTTCGGCTTTTTCGTTGTCGGTTTTTCTTCTTTAACTTCTACAGTAGCAGCAGGGGCAAATGACGGTCTATGGGGCTTTGGTGGAGCTTCAATGGCTTTCGGTTTCTCTTCATTATCTTTAGCCAGTGGATCGAACACCATCGGTGGAGGAGCCGCAATCGCACGTTCTCCAAACCTCGTTGTTTTGCCATTCTGAATGCCATTGATTTTAGGAGAATTTGATCTAGACTTCTTCTTTCTTTTATTTCTGGATCTTCTAGATGGAGACGGCGATCGTTCCGGAGATGGTTTCGTTCCACTTTTCTGGAAATTATCAATAAATAGATTGTTCAATCGCTCTAAGACACTGACATTGTTAAAAAAGCCCAAAAATAAATTTTTAAATGTCAATGCCTTAAGATCAGGCAGAAGCAACGATAATCTCAAAATTAAAAAACCACTAACCCCTGCAGCTTCTTGGGCTTGAATTCTAGCAGTAATCGCCGCTGCTGCCATGGCTGCCGCTGTCGGGAGAGCCTGTTGGGTGTTTGGGACAATGTAACTCAGAGCTTCGGGAGGAGTGATGCATCTTCCTACTCTCATCAACTTTCCTCCAAGATCAAACATATTCATACCAGCAATTGCGTCTTGAGCTGCTTTCGCCGTGTCAAACTCGATATAACCAAATCCACTGAAAATTAACTTTAAAGAAATGACACTAAAAATAAAAACTACCGATGTCTTCCGCCAGGAGATTTGGCCAGCTGACACCTTACAATGTTACCAAAAGAAGAAAAAACATCTCTGAGATCAGATTCCGCGAGGTCTTCGTGAACACTAGCAACATAAATGCGATGAAACTTCCTGGCTTCTGTCATGATCATGTCAATAATGGGCTGGGCTTGTGGCATTGTTTGAGGACGGCCTAGTTGGAGCTGTACTCTGCCACGTTCAACTTTGATGTTCCTTCCTCCCATTATGATTCCGTTCATCCCTTCTTGTGCCAGGACCGCTCCTTCTGGGACTTCGAATTCTAGGAAAGCGTAACCTTTGTGATGCTGAAGTTAATTTTGAGATAAACATAAAATTAACAGTAAAACTCACCCCAGTAGAGGCATCGAAGCTCATGTTGATGGATTTTACAGGGCCGAATTGAGAAAAAGTGTCTCGGATTTGTTCTTCACGGACTTCGAAACTGATTGATCCGATGTAAACACGGGCCATCAAAGACAGTGCTTGAGCATACATAGCGACTTTTTGTTGCTAAAGAATAAAGATAAGAGGAAATAAGGAGTTACGAAGTTATGAGAAACTTACATTTTCCTGATGTGCCGCTTGTTGCTTCTGCATCACATGCTTGATGGACTGGTCCATAGCATACCGTTTGGCTCTGTCCAAATCGCCTCGGTCGGTCCGGTGTAGCGCAGACAACCCCAGTCCAAGTACTTGGGCCTCTTTCTTCGCCCCAGGTCCGATGTAAACCTGAAAATTTAAACCCAGGGTAAAGTGTGCAAGAGACAATTCCCGAATCGTTGGAAAGTAAACCGACCTTGCCATGTTGTTGAAGGACAGGCATTCCTGCAGGTCTAGAAGACGGGACGGCGGTCACCGGGTCAGCAGGATGGGGTTGGGGGGCCTCGGGTTCCCCACTTGTGGTCGGGTCATCCGGCGTCTGCGGACTAGAGTTGCTGAGATCGCTCGCTGGCTTAGTGCCATTAGCGGAGAAGTCTGCAAATTGAGAAGACTGTTCAACCTCCATTATATTGGAAGCGAATGATCTAGGGATATTACTCTGTTGCTAAATCTGCTTCAAGGAAGAAAAGTCGGAGAATTTGGGAATGGAAAGACGGAATCAGTTCTGCTTGGTCCTGAAATTAGTCAATGGCTATGACTGGTTGTTTTAGGTGGAAAATTTACCAAGGAACTATAAAAATGATGGAAAAACAGCGGCAAACAGAAGAAACAAGTGTTCCATATAAAACGCGCTCGGCCGCTGCTTTGCGAAATAATCCGTGTGGGACCATTTTGAAAGAACGAAGATGAATGACAAGGCGGATGGGCGCGGTGACTAATCACAAGAAAACTGGCGTTATATTGGACAGGTTTCTCAGTTTATGTATTTTTTTTATCTTTCAAAATCTCCAAGTTCATTGGTTTATTTATCATTCCATGGATTCCCTGTGGTTACAATTGTGATTTCTTAGTGGGAAAAGGAAACTTGGCATTGTAGAAGACAAATTTTTGATTGTTTGTGTTTTATTTCTCTGGTACTCGAGATTTCCATTTCCATCAAATTGTTTACCATTCCGTAAACGTCTCTCACTCAGTGAGTCGATTTCGATTTCTAAAGCTTCCGTCAGTCCCAAGTCCCCCTGTCTTTTCCGCCGCCCGATGTCAAAGCGCGTTGACAGTTTTGGACCAATCAATCGATAGAACAACTTCCTGTGATCTCTTTTGCTAAATTCCGTAATCAAATTTCGGGATCCAAATAAATTTTCTGTCTTGAAATAAATTTCAAATTCTTCCTGTTGAAATTGGCGAATCATTTTCTCGAAAAGGTGTGTCTCGTTTTGTCATAGTTAACGAATTTCAACGTCGAGACTTTTGTTTGTTTTTCAAAATACTGATTTTTAAAAGTAGAAGGATTTAGTACTTTTAAATTCTAGTGGGGAATCTGTCTATTTTTAAAATTTGTTCACCATTCGTATTTCACTAGATTCCCTCATTCAATAGGGTACTTGGGATATAAAAGGATTAAATTTTGAGTTCTCGCTGAAACAGAACTAATAGTCGTGTTCGAGACGGAAAATTGGAGCTTTGACTTTGAATTGCGATAGTTTTGATAAGACGGAAATATGATCGATCCCTTTGGAGGTATGAACCTTGACCGTCAAGTGACTAAGTACGGTGGACTCCAGACTAAAGTCAGGAAAAAAGGAGGGACTCTGATCCGGAAAAAAGTGAGTTTCAATTTTCGCGGGTAATTTATTTTGCTTTTCCAATTTAGAAATTTGTCTATGATGAAGAGCAATGGGTGGCCCTATGTGTCCACAACCAGCAGATTCCTTTTCTGGAGTGGTATCCCACTGCTGCCGAAATCCGGAAACATGAACCCACGAAAGTCCAGGATTTGCTGGATTGTCTGTTCGTTCATCTGAGTATCGGAGACGACAGGTGCTTTGTTATTGGATTCGCCGACGAGAACAGACCCGTAATTGAATTCGCTGCAAGAACCACGTGAGTAATCTATTTCGGTTTTAATCTTTTATTTCTCTGAACTTGGACATCTTAGTGAGGACGCCAAGAGCTGGATCGAGGAAATCACGTCTTGTCTGAGGAAGCTCAACTGTCTGAGTGACCGGGACAACGAGTACCAGTCCATGCCGATCCAACAATACCCAGAAAGGGAAGAAGAAATTGGGGCCGGATTGATAAAAGCTCCTCCACCGAGGACATCTCCCCAGATCACCCCGAGAGATAGTAAGAGTTGCAAAACGAAAGTTTGGTTTCCATAAATCCCCTTTAGGACGTCTGAATCTCACGGACGAGATCCCTCTACCTTCTTCCACAGCCCCGGTGCTGCCTCCCAGGCCCGCAGTGATGCTAAATGACCAACAGACTTTTTCGAACATCCCAGACCAGTCTCCCCCCAGCTCGCCCCCGGTGTCTCCTTCGACTCAGAGAGCGATTCTGTGCAGTCCGAAGAGGATCTCGAACTTGCCTTCTCTCCCGGACCCTAGCTCCAAAGTCCTTCCTCCGAAACTACCTCCGAGGAAAATTCCAGACTTGACGACACCTCTTCCTATGTCCCCGACAACACCAAACGTAGGTTGTTTTGTTCATTGGTCCACGTGCCAGAATTATTTTACGGTCAACGAGCTAAATTCTATTTTTGTTAGCGCCGTTACTATTCCAAGAGTTAAAAAAGAATTCCATTTTTTTTATTCGTCAATTTCAGACAAAAATGCCAAATGGGCATCATCAATACGACTTCCCCCTCACACCACCAACGGGTCCTCGTCAGTCCGAAGCTCAGTACGACCTCTGTCCGACGCCGAATGGAACTTCAGCGCCAACGACGACGGGAATGGTATACTCGAAGTTTGCGTTTGGACCTGAGAACGAGATTGCGTGAGTTTATCAAAGTTCAAATCAATTAATTGAGTTGAAATAGTTTGAGGGAAGAGGAGTCTTCCAGGCTGTCTCAGGAAATGATTCAATTAAGAATGTCTTCTGCTTCTTCTTCCACGACAGAGGATTCCCACGAGTCCACGAAATCCCATCCGGGGGAGTACACCTTGCTCACACCACCCCCGAGACCCCCCAAGAACCTTGCCTTGAGTTCGGGGTCGTTGAATTACGCGGGGTCTTTCCGGGAATCCAGGACCCCTGCAAGGACAATATCCTTGTTATTGACGATTTGTGTGGAGCATTTGGCTCTCGTGGAAGTCGCAGGGAATGTTTGGTAAGTTTTTAATTTTGGGAATTCAAAAAAGCCACGAAAATATCTGATTTAAAATTGCATCAGAAATAATAGGAAAATCCCTTTTATTGTTCTGACCAGAAAATTACATTTTTCGAGATGTTTTAAAGTTAGTGCTTTTTTAGTTTTAACATGAATGGGTTTTATTTGGTTAAAGTACTTAGTAGTTCTCGATTTTACAATTGCGATGACTATGGTTTTTTCATTACAAGGTTTTTATTCTTAATGAGTCATCAACTGTCACAGGTTGTATCTTATTTCGTCACAACGCGGCTATTGTTGACTTTGATTCCGTCAACATTGAAAACCTTTGATTTATTTTTCATTGGGAAATCGTTCACTGAGAGTGAAATTTGTTTTTAGCGAGGCTCGAATAAGAGATTTTTTTACAAAATAGCCAGAAGCAAAAGTTGAATAGGTCAATGACTCATTTTATTGATTTCTTTCAGGATTGGGGGCTGGAGCGAAGAGCAAAATGCTACTTTGACTAACTTGATTCATTTCGGGGATCAGCTTGTGGAAGTTAATGGAAAGCAAGTGAGAGGACTTCATCAATTTCCGGCGATTTTCTATTCTGATATCACTCCTGGAATTCCGGTATATTTTGTTTTTGTAATTAAATTTTTATTTTTGTTTTTTAGATTCCGATTAAATTGAGATCTATGCCCCATGGATCTACTTATGTAGTCAAGAAGCCGCATGATCTATACACCCCGAGATCGTTTGGAATCATCTTCCACAATAGGAAAAATAGGATTGATGAAATCGTCCCTCTTTCGCGAGCTGCTAAAGCTGGGATCCCTGGGAAGATGGGTCCTTTTCTTTATGGCAGATCCGAAGTGGCTTCGGTAGTTACCGAGATGGACGGGGTTCCTCTGAATCCTTTTGCGATAAACGAACAATTCTACAGAAGAGTGGAAAAGGTGCCAAACGGAGCAGAGATAAAACTGGTCATTCAACCTCATGATTTCGTCAAGTTGGTCAAAAAGCAGTTGAAGACGATGAAGAATATGAAGAAATTTGTTCACGAGAATTAGATTACAGTTGAATCAAGACGGAAGTGGTTGAATTGTAGATTTGATGGAGGTTTCCGTCTTGACTCAACTTGTAGATTATGGGTACAAAGAGGGTTCTAGGAGGTCATCTCCTGGAGGAATCCTTTTGAGGATCTAGATTTTTGACAGAATAGAGCTATTTTGGAAGATCTCATGACGATATTAATTTTTTATACTGAGAGTTGAATTTTTTATTTTAAACAGTCCTGGCACGGAAAGTAGTTTTCAATTTGAGAAATTTTATCATGAGGTTTTGTCGAGTTCTGTTCTGTCGAAAAGAGGATTGTCAAGCAGGATCCCCTGGATTGGTGGTCTTTTAGAGGATTAGTCACAAAGGCCTAGCAGCTTTATTCATTGAGATTATTCATATCAAATAGCTATAAATGATTTTTGAAAATATAATATTTATGGGGATTTGAAATAATTTTTGAGCCGTTATGGCTGATCACTCGGGAGATCGAGAGGAAACTCTGGGGGTACTCAGGGGGAAATAGGGATGTCCTTCATCTTGTACTCTTTGCAGCAGATTTCGGTACATCTTTCGAGGGACTTGAAGTTGTTTAGAGTACCTCCGCAGCCACCAAACTTGTAGGCGACACAGGTGTCAGTCAGAGGGTGGTAGCCGTAACGGGTTTCGACGTTGTTGCAGGGTCCGGGATCTCGGGGTTGAAGACAGAAGTCGGAAGGATCTTCGCAACAGATGGCGACGTTGTACTCGGCACTCATGTGACAGATGTGTCCTGCGGGACATCCTTGGTTGATTCCGCAACTGATGGGCTTGTTTGTCCTTGATTCCAATAAAGGAAGACCATGAGGACAATAGCTTCTGTATTCGGGACAAAGTTCTTCGCAAGTTTGTCTACTTATGAAGTTGTTTTCGTTTCCTTTAGTACCACCGTAGATGAATGATTGACATTTATTCGACCCGACGTCAAAGTACCAGCGAGGCACTCCCTCTCCACCGACACCCTGGTTCAGGGGTTGCTCACACACTTCTGTTCCTGATCGAGGACAACAAATAGTGGTTAGTTCTGTGGATCCGACGTGGCAGTAGTGGGACTGGGGACAGGAGTCCTGTTTCTGTCCTCCTGTACACAGCATCCTCTCTCCGGAGGAATCGATCAGGGGTTCTCCGTAGAGACAAGGGTTCAATTCTGAAAGGGATGGTTTTATTTCTTCATTTTAGGACCTTTCACAAAGGGTGGAGGATCAGAAACCCTGGAATCAGGAGTAGGGATAGAAGTAGTAACAAAGGGTGGGAAAAAATAAAATCTCGAAATCACTGAATAGAAACCAAAATTCCGGAGGAAAGTGTTTTCAACTTCTTGTTAATGGGATTTTTAGAAGAATTAGTTAAAAGTAGACTATGAAAACACTTTCTCCAGAAACATCGGTTTTCGGGATTTCTTGATTTTATTGTTTAATCTTTATTTTTCTTCCGATTACCCACCATGACATTGTTCCTGACACATTTCCCTGGACAAAAAGTTGTTAGCATTTCCTCCGAGTCCCTTGTAGTAGAACTGTCGACACATCTGGATGCTGCCGTCGTAGTACCATCTCTCGAGGTGGTCTCCTCCGTTACCTAACTCCATGGGCAAATCGCAGGGTTTACGGGTACCTGGACAGCAGTTGGTGGTTTCGGGGGTTCCTCCGATGTGGCAGAAGTATCCTGCGGGACAAGTGTCCGATCCTTCGCAGATTATTGGTTCTCTCTTGTCGTTGAGGAGAGGTTCGTTTCCGTTGGAACAGGGGTTGGGATTCACGGGGCAGACGAGTTCGCAGTCCTCGAGAGTGAGGAAGTTGTTGGAGTTTCCCTTGGAGCCCTGGTATTCGAAGGATCTACAGCGTTTAGTGTCCTTATCGAAGTAGTACCTCTTGATCATTGCATTTCCGACACCTACGGCCAAGGGATGACTGCAGGGTTCTCCATCTAAATTAATAATTTGATCACTAGAATTTTGTGAAATTCTTGAACTTTGTCTTGAAATTTCGCAATAATACTGGTTTCTGTATTGTTATTATCACGGTTGAACTCACTTTTAGGACAACAATAGTTAGGCATGTCTTCATTTCCAATATGACAGAAGTGGGTTCCTGGGCATCTCTCATTGGGAGAGCAGATTTTCGGGTAGTTCCCGATCATCAGAGGAGATCCAGATCCACAGGGGTTTTCAAAAGCAGGACAAGCGGCTTTGCATTCTTCAGCTGTCAAATAGTTGTTCTGATTTCCTCCTATTCCTCTGTAAATGAAGCTCTGGCATTTTCTATCGGCGGAGTTGAAGTACCATCGAGTATTTTTGCTTTCTCCTGTACCCTCTGCCTTGGGCAATGTGCAGGGGTCTTTGACTGAAAAATGAAATAAAATAATTGAGTGGGCTCCAATCATTAATTTTTTTGCGAGCCGTTCGTCCATAAAATTTAGAGTTTCAAAGGTCTTTACCGAATCATTAAGTCTGGATTTTAAACTGTTAATTCCCTCAGGCGCTATTCCGGACTTTGGTTAATGAATTTGAGAGAATGAAAGGGAAAAGTATTTTCAAAGGTGTTTCGAAAATCATTGGAAATTAATTTGAAATTTCTGCTTCAATATTCATATGATTTACTACTTTGTTCCATATGATGTGAACTTAATTTCAATCTGCTTTTCAAAAGATCATTGGAACTTGCAAGAATAACACAAACTGTTTTTCAATCTTTGGCGTTCTGTTCTAGTGTCAAATTATCTTATTTTAGAACCTCATCCTCAACCTACCTCCCGAGCAGCATACTGTAGTATCAGGATTCGTTCCCACGTGACACCAGTAGGTGGAAGGACAGGGAGAAACAGGTCCGCAGTGTCTCGGTGCTCCGGAAGGATCCAGGAGAAGTTCTCCGGTGGAACAAGGATTGACACACTCTGGTTGGCACTTTTGTTCACAAGCTTCCTTCGTCAAGAAGTTGTTTTGATTGCCCTTAGTTCCCTTGTAAGTGAAAGATTTGCATTCTCTGCTGCAGGATCTGTCATTAGGGTCCGCGTACCATCTGGTGAGATTGTCGTTCCCGACTCCGACCTCCAGAGGCTGATTGCAGGGTTTGGCTATCGCTCCAGGACAGCATGCTGTGGTCTCCTTCGTGGCCCCTATGTGACACCACTCGCTCTTTTCGCAGAGGTTGTTTAGAGGCGAGCATTCTTTCCTCTCACCGTAATCGAAGAGGACGGGGCAAGGATTAGACCATCCTAAAAGAGGGAATAAGTGGATCTCTGAGTAATAGTAAATATGACAGAAAAGTAAGTCCACTTAGATCGAAGTTTCGACATGACCTGTATATCACGGTCACTTGAATCGAGGCGATCTGTGATACTTAAAATCCACGTTTTCCTCATAAATTGAACAAATAATTAAGGAGCTACAACTAACGTCAAAAAACACTTGATTTAAGAAAGGGCTCTTCAAAGTAATGAAATTAATGCGGAAATTGTTTTTGAAATGAAAAATCGGAGAATCAGAAAATTATCAAAAAATATCTGGTTTTTCATCCTGTAAATACGTAACATATGGATCTCTGCTTTCAGACTTTTAGATACGGGTTTCTAAATAATAATTTCAGAGTATCCATTGTGGAAATTATAAAATCATGGCTCATGTCAAAGCTAAGACAGAACCATTTCGTAAATCCTTACTCATGCAAGCTTTTTTGCAGTCGTTGTAGGTCAAAAAGTTGTTCTCGTTTCCGGCCTTGCCCTTGTACATGAATTCGATACATCTCTTCGCGACGTTGTTGTAGTAGAATCTCTTCATGAGAGATTTGCCCTGACCCACGTTGATGGCCAAGAGACATCTGTCGCTGATTCCACTTCCTTGGCAACAGACTGCTTCGTTCTCTCCTACGTGACAGAAGAAGTTCTTGGGGCAGTGGGTAGGGTCGTTGGGTCCACATTTCAGCTTCCTTCCGTCAGGATCCCTAGCGGGAAGTCCGTGTCTACAAGGGTTATTGGCATCGATGACAGGGTGCTGTTTCTCGCAGGTTTCTGCACACTGAGTATGCGTGATGAAGTTGTTAGCGTTACCTTTAAGGCCTTTGTAGAGGAATCTCTTGCACGATTTGGTGGCTACATCGTAATACCATCTGGGGACCAGGGCACTTCCCTCTCCACTGACTCTAACCAAGAGACATCTGTCGCCCCAGTTGTTCGTGGGACAACAAGCCGTCGTCGCGAAATTGGCTCCAGTGTGACACCAGTAGTCCTCGGGACAACCCCCATTTGGCTGAACCACGTAGTTACAGGAAACCGAGGTGTCAAAAGAGTTGGTCAAGGGGCGGCCATAGGGGCAAGGGTTAAATCCATCTAAATTTGGACTCTTTAAATTTATTTCCTTTTACGTTCATTTCTCACTATCAGGTTTTCTGGAGGGTCTCAACCAAGAAGCGGTGCTTTGTTCCACGGGATTCCCGGTGTACGGCGGAGGGGTCGGGAGTTCGGTGGTTGTTGATGGGGCCTGGGTGATGATCGTCTGGGGGGAGTCCGTAACGACCGGCTGAGGAGTCTGGGGAGTTTGCGGGGTTTGGGTTTGTGGAGTCGTCAAGGGCACCGGGTTCGTCACTGGCATCATCGTCTGGGTGATCACTTTGACTCCTGGACCAGTCACTATCTGGATATTCGGGAAGATGTCTAAAAGTTGGAAGCTAGAAGAATTAAAGACAAAAATCTTACTTCCGCATCTGGGACAGTTATTCTGAGGTACTACGGGTTGGGGTCGGTAGTTCCAGCGATATCTGTTCTGCTGACAGGCATTGTTGGGGCAGTTGGTTCTGATGGGATAATAGTTGCCTCTGATGGGCTGGACTTGGACGGGGACTTGCTGAACCACATAGCTTGCGGAGAAGCCAATCAAGAAAAATAGGGAAAATAACGCCCGTGGCTCCATTTCGACCACGAACGACCTTAGAAATTTAAAATGAGAAAGTCGATTTCGGAGTTGATCTCTTGGATTACCTTATCCACTTCCGAAGTTTTTTACTTAAGTTCAAAAAAGTCAAATCAAGTGGCACCGAGTGGTCACTATTTGCTTTAGGATCTTTCCTTTCGGATCTTTTCTGTTGTTTCCTCATTCTCCCTCGCGCTGACAAATCAAGACGTGACCGACGATTGTTTGCGGACATCGCTTCCTTCTTTTAGCCAAGTTTGTATTTTAAATTTAGTAACCTGAGGAGTAAAAATGACAACAATACACAATTTTTTATCCCGGCTTCAAAATGTTTTATTCGATGAGCACATTGTTAAAAATCAGAATTAGAAGATAAGTGAAATTCAATATACAATATTATCGGTTTGTATTTTCCACTCGAAAAAAGAATAGAAATTTTAAAAAAGAGCATGTTTTTGATCTCGAATAAAACAGTGTACAGAGAAACTTTGTGTAATTGGATATTCGTTTTGTGGAGTTCAATTTTTGGGAACCTAAATTAGTGGAACAGAATTTTGCAGATGTTAGAGAATTTGATATTTATAAGAGGACAAAATTTGTTTCCTCATTACGAAAAAATATAAAAAAGATGTACTTTGATTTTCAAAGAGGTTCTTTATTTTTTTACATTCTTAAGAAGTAGATTTGTCTGAAACTTCTAATTATTATAAATATATTCTACAATAAATGTCAATATTATTTTTCGAAAAGGGTATTTTTATTTACTATGTATTTTCCCCATTCGTCTCTCACTGTATTTCAAAATAATGTATAAATCAAAGAAATAAAACAATTTTTTTATCCTGCATCCTACAAAAATCATTGAATTGCGAAATTAAATATTTTCCTTCAGCAGATATCCCTTCTTGAGACGAATTTGAAGTGGTTTTGGACTGACACTCCTTGGTAATGCTCCTCTTAATTCAAATTGTTACTTTTTCATCCAGTTCTTTGTCTAATTTTTCATTCTTGAGACTAGACTTATTATTTCGACATTCAGCTATTTTAATGTAAGATTTAACCTCGTTGTTTAGAGCTTATCACGAACTCCTCTTTGGGAGAGTGGTCTGGAGAAATAATTTTCTCATTTCCAGATAATTTTCAATAAAAATTGCGTAGTAAGGAAAGGGTTTTTGAAAAGCTATTCTAATGGCATTGACCATACTTTTCCTTAGCGCAAAAAATGAAGTATCATTGAAGAAAACTCTGAACAGAAGATCTACCGCCTACTCTAGGATCTATTTTCTGATAAAGCCTCAGACGACGCACTTTAATAGAATCGAGAAAATCCATTGATATTGACGACTGTTGCGAAATTCGTACACAATAGTGCTGTATTGCTGTCAAATCACGGGAATTTCATGTGCAAGAATATAATATATGCTATCTATAAAATTCCCAGCGATTAAAAGGGCAATCTGTCAGATCGTGAAGAAATTACAGTTGGAAACTGTCTTTAGTCTATTTATAGAAAATTTCCACTCTTTTGTTTAGATCGAGAGATATACAAAGAGGTTTGTTCTGTCTAATGATAAAGCTGCTATTTTCGTGGACATAAAAAATAATTGAATGATAAGAAATCCATATTGTGTTTGTCTTTTATATTGGTGAACTGAGATCATTCATTTCAAGTGCTATTAGAAGCTTGAGATTCATTAAGCGAATAGAGTTACCACTTTTGCTGGTACTGGAAATGTATATTTGAATTTTCCGTGCTCAATTCCTGAGACCTTTGAAACTTTTTAGAACTCCAATCAATATAAAAATCAGACCTGAACAAACTCTTTCAATTAATATTGTAAATAGTCATGTTGTTTTACACTTGTAAATTGCTACCTCATAAAGAACATCTATGAACTTTACAATTCGTGCGTCTATCATTCAAAACGATAAAATAACGGTTTGACATTTCTGTGTAAAGAATCATTTTTCTATAAAAAATTGAACAATCGTTAATGTATTAAATATTTAATGATACTTTGTAGTTAATTTATAATTTAATTTCGGATTTTAGATATAGAAGATACTCCATAATGAACTGGAAGTCGATAAAGACGAAAATGATGTTTTTGAAGTCCAGAAATCCTCGTGAAACAGGTATCAAAATCAATCCTATTTCAAATCATGAAAAAGAAAGGCTTGAAGAAAATGAGAAATCTGTTCCAGTGAAGAAGCTAGAGTCAAAATCAGCAAGTTATCGCGAAATGGTAGAAATTTACTTAATAGATTAATTATTAATAACCTAATTATTTGGCAATATTAAGTTATTTAACAACGTAATAATCGATTGATTATAATCCTTCAGCTTCGATATGCGAAATTCTCCGATTATCTCCTTTTGTTCTTCGGTGTCTTCTTCGCAGTTTTCGCTGGAACTTGTATGCCTTTCGACGCAGTCATTTTCCGAGGCATTGCAGACATCCTGACGACAGGTCAAGCTGCTTATACATCTGGAAATTTTAACTATGATGAATTTTCTGAAAACATTATTTATTACTGTTTTCTTTATTTCCTTCAAGGCATCGGCATGTTCCTTCTCAATGTTTTGGCCGTAAGTTCCTTTTTTTAATAAAAACACTAAAAAGTAATGAAAAGGATTAGAATATTTAATTTTCGATGATTTAGGAAATTTCCACAGGATTATAGTATCATAAAAAACATTCAGTTTTACTAGGTTATTTAGATTCATCAATTTCAGATAGGATGCTTTTATACATTGTCCGAACGGATGTGTTATGAAATGAAAAAACATCTTTTTGAATCACTTCTGAACCAAGATCAGGAATGGTTCGACAAAAACGAAGTCGGAGGAATCACTCAACTGATGTCCGGCGGAATCGAGAAGATTCGACAAGGAACTTCGGACAAAATAGTGTTCATCATTAGAGCATCTGCACACCTTGTCAGCAGCATTGTTTTAGCTTTTTATTTCTCATTCGAGCTGACTCTTACGATGTTGGTATTAGCCCCATTCATGGCGGTATCATTTCAATTATGTCAGAAAACTCTTACCTCACAAACGAAAAAGGAATCAGCAGCATATTCTGTTTGTGGAGGTATTGCGAACGAAGTGCTGAATTTTATAAAAACAGTTCTTTCCTTCAATGCTCAAGTTTTCGAAATTAAAAGATACTCAGAATCCTTGAAAAAAGCCCAAAAAGTTGGATTTCGGAAAGCTCTAGTGGTTTCTATTTTTGTAGCTATAAACGAAGCGTTACATTACTGTTCATATGGAGTTATATATTACTACGGTGGTATTCTGGTATTGTCGGGCAAAATTAGTTCTGGAACGGTCCATGGGATTTCTTGGTGTATTTGTGCTGCAGCTCTAAAGTTCGGGATGGCAGTGTCCCAATTTCCGGCTTTGATAAAGGCAAAAGTTTCTGCCAGGCAAATCTTCGACATAATAGATACGGTAATTGTTTGAAATTTTGACAATTTATGAACTTGAATTTCAGAAACCGAAACTGCAGAAGACAGGTGGGTTGGTCCCGAAAGCCACGGAAGGGAAAGTTGAATTCAAGAATATTTGTTTCTCGTATCCTAGTAGACCTACGATAAAAATCCTGGAGAACATCTCCTTCGAAGTGAAGTCAGGACAGAATGTGGCTTTGGTTGGACATTCGGGTGAGTATATCAGTATATACAGCATATATTAACTCCACTTCAGGATCGGGGAAATCGACGGTGATTGGACTTCTGATGAGATATTACCAACAGAAAAGTGGTTCTGTCACTATAGATGGAATTCCCTTGAAAGAATTGAATGTTGAATGGCTTCGGTCAACTATCGGAATCGTCTCACAAGAACCAGTTATCTTCCAGGCAACGGTGGCTGAGAATTTACGATTGGGGAAAAATGACGCAACGAAAGAGGAGATGGAAGAAGCTTGTAAGATGGCGAATGCTCACGAATTCATCATGAATCTCCAAGACGAATACGATACAAGGATTGGACAAGGAGGAATCCAACTTTCTGGGGGACAGAAGCAAAGATTAGCTATTGCTCGAGCTCTTATTCGTCAACCGAAAATTCTGTTGTTAGATGAAGCCACTTCCGCCTTGGATACGGAATCCGAGAGACTCGTTCAAGCAGCTCTGGATAAAGCTAGTTCTGGAAGAACAACCATCACTATCGCTCATCGACTCTCGACTGTGAGAAATGCAGACAAAATCATTGTTTTCGATCACGGAGAGATCATTGAATCCGGGACTCACGACGAACTCTTCGCTAAAGAGGATGGATTTTATAGACAGTTAGTCCTGGCTCAGCAGATCGATAAAATTAATGAAAAGGAGCCTGTACTTCCATTTACTGTCGAGGAAAATTGCCGCAGAAGAACTCGATCCTCTATAAGTCAAGTCAGTATTTTGTCGGAAGAAAAAGCTCAAGAGGAAACAGAAACAGAAGAACTTCTGAAAAAGTCAGGAATTAAACCAGCATCTGGTTATCAAATTCTGAAATATGCCAAGCCAGAAATGAAATTTTTCGTTGTTGGATTACTTTTTGCTTTCCTGAGAGGATTTTCATGTCCGATCTTCTCTATTTTGTACGGCATATTTTTCAAAATACTTTCTTATCCTGAAGATTCCTCTTCTTATGACCTTCTCTGTTCTGTTACAATTGCATTTATTATTCTCGGAGTCATGTGTGGATTCACCACTTGGGTGTCTGGATACATCATGGGAATAGTCGGAGAAAAACTAAATATGAGACTGCGGATGAACATCTACAAGGTTTGTTTTTTAGTAGAAATAAATAGTTTTAAGTACTTTCTTTATTATTTTTAGAATTGGATGAGACAAGATGTGAGTTACTACGAGAACCCAAATCACTCAGTGGGAAGACTGACAGCGAGGTTAGCGACGGATTCCAACAATGTCCAAGCGGCTGTTGATCAAAGACTAGCAGACACTCTGAATGGAATCACGTCGTTCATTATCGGAATAGGTGTCGCTCTCTACTTCGGATACCAGATGACTCTGTTTTGTATTCTAATTTCTGGGTTTTTCATCATTCCTCAATACATCATTACGAAATTAGTGGAGAAAAGAGCTATTAGAGAAGCATGTCTAGAAGACGGAATTTCGACGATCATTTTGGAATCAGTTTCGAATGTTAAAATGATTCAAAGTCTTACTCAAGAAGAAAAAATTTGTGGGAAGTTTTGTGAGGCTTCCAGAAATCCACTGAAGAAAGCGATCAAAAGAGGATGGTTGATGTCATCTACGTTGGCCATCGGAGCTTGTTTTGTGTCTTTCAACTCTACAGCGAGTTACATTATTGGATTATTGATGATCAAGTTTGGATGTGCTTCTCCGTTTATTGTCTTTCAGGTTGTAGAAGCATTGACTACGGCGACAATATCACTGATGGAGATAGTTTCCTATTTTCCGGAATATACGAGAGCCAAGATTTCTGCTGGAATTATTTTTGACATACTTAAAGAAGAACCGAAGATTGATAACTTTTCTGAGGGAGGAGTTAAACCAGAAATTGATGGAAATGTGGAATTGGAGGAAGTGGATTTTTCGTATCCTAATGGGATGCACACTCTCACTTTGAACAAGACATCAATAAAAGCCAAATTCGGTCAGACAGTGGCCATTGTGGGAGCTTCGGGATGTGGAAAGAGTACTGTGATTCAACTCATTGAAAGATTTTATGACGTTTTCGGAGGAGTGCTTAAAATCGATGGACATGATATAAGACAAATCAACATCCGTCATCTCCGGTCTTCGATGGCTCTGGTTGGACAGGAACCGACTTTATTTAATCTCTCGATTAGAGAAAATATCAGTTACGGACTAGAAAATGTTCCTATGGAAAAGATCGAAGCAGCGGCGAAACTAGCTAATGTGGATAAATTTATTGAGTCTCTACCGGATAAATATGAGACTTCTGTTGGAGGGAGAGGATCCCAGTTGTCTGGGGGACAGAGACAGAGGATCGCCATTGCCAGAGCAATTGTAAGGGAGCCGAGGATTTTACTGCTCGATGAGGCCACTGCTGCTCTCGATGGGGAATCTGAGAAACTCGTCCAAGAGGCTTTGGACAGAGCGAGAGATGGAAGAACATGTATCGTTGTTGCCCACAGATTAGGCACTATTCAGAACGCTGATCTCATCTACGTCCTCAAGAACGGAAGAGTTCGTGAAGCCGGCAATCATCAACAGTTATTAGGGAAAAAAGGACTGTATGCGAAATTAGTGGAAAAGCAAGCGATTTGAATTTATTTTCTAATATCAGAGAAAATACTGGTGGGTTTAATTACCCGAGTCGATGATTGTAAATAAAGAAGTCTTGAGTTCGTTTTTCAAAATACAATACCACAATATATCGAAATATTTATTTTAACAAGATACCGTTTTTTTCACTCAGTTCCTTGTCCGATTTTTCATTTTTGAAATTTGATTTACTTTGATATTCAATATTTTTAATGCCAGATGCAACTTCTTTGACCAGAGCTTAAAGTGCATGAACAGCAGTTTCTATTTTTGCGGTGATTTCTAGTTTCCCATCTGTAATAAATTCTATATTGGGAAACTGCCGTTTGATTTATGTTTGAACAAATGAAATTCCACAGGTTCTGTAAGTATAGAGGCCGGCTTCCAACTTGATCAACCGATACATGTGAACTGCACGCACCACCCAGTGTAGCAAAGGGATATGCAAAATACCTACGGTGTTAAAGGGTTCTCCATCTTTGGGACTAAAGGTTAAATGTTCTTATTGCACTAATGCATACTTGCTAAAATTTATTGCATGCATGAACATTTAGGATAGAGAAGAATCCCTCTTAGGTCATTGATCAAGCATTCCGAAATGTCAGTTATTGGTGGGTGGTACTCGTGATTGCAGTTGGGCTAGTCGACCAAGCTGAAGTCCATCCTCCATACCTACGGTACTATTGATGTTACGTTCATTGAGAAACAGTATATTAAGGGTTTAAGTTCGTTTGAAAGATTATCATCTTCTGAAACTGCACTTTGTTTTGCTCCGGCTTTTGGGCAGCAGTTGGGAACAAGACAAATATGAAAGTATTTGTTTGCTTGTTGCTCGTTAACTTGATTAAGGTCAGTTATGGACACAAGTTCCTAGTGTACGCTACCACGAACAGCAAAAGCCATATGATAGCCAGTGGAAGACTAGCAGACACCTTAGCCGGAGGAGGACATAATGTCGTAAGTTCTGAGATGATCTTAACCTCGTTGATTAAAGATAATGAACTTTCAGACAGTTCTGGTCCTCGAGCATAGTCTTAGTGCCACAGAATTCAAATTCACCAGTCAACCGATGATCATTATCGGGCGGGTGAATAAAACTAATACTGAATTGTTCGACAACAGGAAAAAGATCTCTGTGGACACTGCTTTCAAGGGTACTTCCATCATGAACACTTTCCAGGCTACCACTCGTTGGTCAGAGTCATTGATAACTTCCTGTGAAAGTGAGTTGACCTTATAGTAATTTAAGTAATTACTAATTTATTGTAGCTGCTCTTCTTGAAAATCAAAGAGAGCTAAATATGCTGAAGAAGGAAAAGTTTGACGCTATCCTCGTCGGACAATTGTTTCCTTGTGGATCAGCGTTGTCCCACATCTTGGGTATCAAAGTGCACTTCCTTATCAATAGTTGTACATTTATGGATCACGTTGCTCCTTTTATGGGTTTTCCTTTGCCTCTAGGGTATGTTCCTACGGGGGGCGATTTGGGGGTGCTGGACACCATGAGCTTTACCGAGAGAATTGCCAATGAAGTAGAATCATGGATGTTGACGGGATATTTAGATAGTTTCCATGGAACAACGGAACTCTTCAGGAAACACTACGGACAGGACTTTCCAGATGTCACAAAAGTGAGCTTTTTAACAAAATTAGTAATAATGGATGTTCTTTCAGATAATCCGACAGAGTCCTCTGGTATTCACTATGATCGACGAGCTTATAGACTTCCCCAGACCTGTGTTCAACAAAAACATCAATGTCGGAGGTCTGGGAATGTCCACTTCTTCGAAAGCTCTCTCGGAACCTTTCAAGACCGAAATCAAGAAAGGCAAAAACGGAACAGTCTTCTTTTCACTCGGCTCCAACGTGGACACCACTTTCATCTCCTACTCCATCAAGAAAAACTTCCTTGACGCCTTTTCTGAATTTCCTGATTATCATTTCATCGTGAAATTAGATAAAGGAGATTCAGAAGGACTAGAATATGCTAGAAAAATAAGAAACGTGTACGTTACTCACTGGGCTCCTCAGAACGAACTCCTCCAAGAATCTGAGTTGAAGCTGTTCATCACTCACGGAGGCTACAATAGTATCCTCGAAGTCGGATACGCCGGAAAGCCCTGTTTACTGATTCCGGTGATGTTCGATCAACACAGAAACGGAAAAGTTGTGGAAAGAAATGGATGGGGAAGGATTCTCAACAGGAAAAGTCTTCTTACGACCAAAGATGAGCTAGTGAAAGATTTGAAAGAGATGCTGACTAATGAAAAGTGGGTGAACTAAGGTCGAGACAGACATTATTTATTGTTTTCAGATACATGAAGGCTGCAACAAGAGTGAAGAAGCTTTTAAAGTCGAAACCTTTCTCTCCCAAGGAACTCTTTCTGAAGAACATCCAGTTTGTGATGGAGAACGATGGAATGCTCCCTGAACTTCAACCAGTTTCAGTAGATCTTTCATTTGTCCAACAATTCAATCTCGACGTATACTTTCTGCTTTTCTTCATTCTTCTGGTTTTCTTTTTGCTTTTAGTTTATAGTTTCTACTTCGCTGTTAAACTCTTCGTGAAACTAGTTTCAGCAAACTTCAACATTGAAAAGAAACTACAGTAATATGAAATCCAAAATTCATACAGTAGTTTCCTCAAGTACCTGTTTGATGTAATCTAGTATCAGAGTAATATAAAAGTTCAGAATATGATTGATATTAGAATTTGTTATTCTGATCCAGCTGCTATTAGAATATGATTTTGATATCTGATTCTACAGTAGCTCGCAAAGAACATTAAAGGTTATTCTACTAAATGTTGTTTTTAGCACAAAAACATTAAATTCAAAAAAGAAATATCTAAAGTGAGGTAATAAAATGCAGATGCAGAATTTCGGATTCCGAAATTATTTGATCTTTAATCTCGACATGTTATGCACCGTTCGATGTCGAATTAAATCCCAACTCAAATGATTGTTAATTGACTGTATTTCTTCTGGTATGAAGAAGTCATGATTGCGAAAACTTTTTCATTACATGATGCAACAATTAGTAAAGATTCAGAATTCAGTCTTCATCTTTCTAAATCAATAGAAGAGAATTAGTAAAAACCTATCTCTGTTACAATTTTTTCATTACGACCTTTTCGTATTTTATTAAAACTAGTGCAATAACCCGCCTTCAGTGGGGGTCGCTCAGATAAGAAATTACAAAGAAACATTAATTCAAAAAGGCGCCTTCCCCTGATCTTCGTGCCGAAACAATTTCGAGATAAACATTTGTGCTTTTTATAATAGTAATAATAGTAATAGTAATAGTATAATATGATATGATATTACCAATTAATATACTGATAGGCTCAGAATTTACCTTTGCGTAAAATTATGTATACCTTACCAGGATTTATAGCTTCAATGCTTTAGAAGATGAGAACTTTGATTTTTGGTAATCTTGCCTCAAGGTAATTGCATGAACAAAGTTTGAACGACATATGAAAACTTTTTGCCATTTGTCCTCCGAGGGTCGATTTCCCCTAAAAACTCGTTATTTTAGGTATGAATTTGCCAAAGACATTGAATTTATATCTGGTGCTCTTTTCACGTCATAATTGCTCCTTGGTTGCGAAATTGCAGTGAAGATGGAGTTTATTGCACTACTGTAACCGAAATAACGTGCACTTTTCTTTTTGTGATACTATCTACATTTCAAGATGCATGAGTTCAAGGTTAAATTGAGAATGTAATTTGTCCTTTGCTTCAATACGTACAGTGCACAGAAAAACCGACACAGTTTTCAAAATGAAATATGGCTGGAAATACTGGGCTGACAACTCATTCGTTTACGAGGGTAATTAAGAGGCGTAATACGTGACTTTGATCGTTGCTCTACAAAGGCTTGGAATAAAAAAGTATCATCAGGTTCAAATAAAAAGCATCTAAGATGGGGTAATTAGATCTGTATATTTTGAATTTGGAGCCAGGATTGGATATTGGTTTTCAGAATCCCAGATCATCTACTTCCGTTATATGAAAATTAGTTGACCTAGTTCTCCCCTGTTGATGTCTACCCTCGAAGACTCAAAATTTGTTTTAGGCATCAATTTCTGAAGTCATCTAATCTTTCTCATTGGTTCTATCTGAATCTAGATAACTCATGTAGTCGCTAAATTTCTTATTTTTAGTCATTCTTAAGATCTTTTATGGGATACAACAGGGCGTGAATCAAAAGTAATCTCATGAGAAGCAGAAAAAACAGACAGAACTCTTCAGAGAAATCACCATAGTCCAATCAAATCCAGTTTCCTTACCACCCACAACTCTGAAGAAGAGATCATGAATCAGCAATCTCTCTACCACACCCAATGAGATCGACGAAAAACCAAGAGAACTAAAAATCCTAAAATAAGTACTGTAGGACTTTGTCTTTCGTATGCTTTCACTGATCTAGTGTCAGCTTTGTATTAATGATAATTTTTAAGGAGCTGATGGGTTAGTAGAAAGGGTACTGAAACACTGAAGAACGATGAAGACAATATTAGATTCAAATGAGCGAATGTGGGCGTGAAAGATAGGTTCAATTCGACCAACTGAAAAGTATAAACAAATATATGCGCCCTCTAGCGATTAATGTCTTGGACGTTCGATTAACGGTTTTCAGAGAAATTACTGCTTTCTTCTTCATCTCATCCTCTTGTGTGATGAATAAAGTGCAGCAATTCTGTGGCACTACGGTAAAACCACAATTTTCTTGCTGGGAAAGTAAGAACTTTCCTAAATCACTAATACCTACCCCAGCGCTATCCGTCACGCTCCCTTACAGAACTGTCACTTTCAATATATCTTGACATTCATTTGATGTTGATTTCTGGCAATTAATGAGCCCACGATGAAACATTCGTATATATACTTTGAGAAGGTCTATTTTTATGATGCGATTCCGAATTACTGTTGTTGTAACAATTCCCTTTGCACAGAGTAATCGTTTAATCATTCTACGGAATTTTGATCTTTTGGTACCAGAACAAAAGTACCCTCAAACTTGAATAAAAATATAAAGATAGTAAGAAGATTCGTACACTCTGTATTTGAGGTTAGAGTTGGGCTGGCTTTCAGAATTTTGGATTCTGAGGACTAACCTCAATTCTGAATTCAGACTTGAAAACTATTTCTTTTTATCCTAATATAGACGTTTTCGAATCTGAATATTTTTTTCTATCAGATTTCCATAGAGCGATGATCCAATTCACACATAATGGCTTTTAAAATCAAAATTTGGCTGGTTTGCAAAAAGGAGTGTAATGAATGAGATTAAGCATCGACATTATATCAGAGCTCCTACTTCTCCAGCATGAGAATTATATTTCTACCATAGTGACACAGAAGTGCTACATTTTATCAACCAAACTAGCGACTAAGATAAAGGAGAAAAAAATATTCTCCCTTGAAGATCGTTGATCGAGCGTTCCAAGACATCAACCACTAGGCGGCCCATATATTTGTGTATACTTCGGTTATTTGAATTCAAACCCGTTTCCCAAGTCTACAGTTTTAATAAACTATTGGAAAGAAGACATAAATATCCAAATTGTCATTCTTTCCCAGAAATGCGGTAGTTAATTATCTGAAAAGAAAAAAGAGCCTAATGTCCTTCAGAAAAAGAAACTAGTTATAACGTCTTAATTTGGCAATATAAAAATGTGATTGTGGTCTTTGCATCCATCCAAATTGTGAACCTACAATTATAATAGGGACAAAATATTGTCGAAATTAAATTCACTGTTTTGGTATTCAGTAATTTTAACATAAGGCTTTATTTCACCGCTGAGGAATTGAAGTGCATGTATAGCAGCTCCAGTTGCAGTGATTTTCTCCAGTTCTCCATCCATAATCACTTTTGCTTTTGGAAACTGTTTACTTATCCATCTTTGAATGAAAGGAATTCTACACGTACCACCAGCTAAGAAAACAATATCAGCATCATTAGGTCTCAGACAAGCTTTCAATGCAATCATTTTGGAGAATAAAGGTCAAAATTGCATTTCTGAAGAACTTTGAGAATTGTTCTACAAATCGTTGTTCAAGTTTAGTAATTTAGCGGTAGGTAAAATCCTCGTAAACACTATTATGGAACTGTCTTGAACGAGTTTCTGAAAATCATGAATTCATACCAACTCCAGTTTCTATTAAATTTCTAACATTTTTATTGCTGGCAATTACATTTATACATGACCCGCTTAGAGACTTTCAGGCTTAATTTTTTCATAATGGAACTGTTTCTCCAGAAAGCCATCGTCGTCTTCCTTTCTTATCTTCTGCCAGAGGGAGTCGAATTCGGTAACAGCGAAATCATAAAATTCCCTTTCCATTTTATATATGGAGTCAGATTTTACTTTTTCTAAAGTTCCGGGAGACGGATTTATTTTCTTGTTAGTATATCTCAAGTGAGCTCTGTCCTCTGGAAGATTTTTGAAGTGATCGTGAGCTCCTTTAAAGAAGGAAGGAATCAGTTTTTCTAGAACAGCGATGAGATCTGACATTCTTTCGTTCAATCCGACTACGAGATAGTGATTAACCAAGTTGAATTTCGCTTGCTCCAGTGCTCGAGAGTTTCCAACTTCCCTGAAAAAAATTTAACTATATTTCACATACGCAAATCAACAAAACCCACGAGCAAAAAGCCGCTGTTCCGCAGAAGTAAGGGATCTGGAGCCACAAAGTTTTCATATCACAATCCTTCCCCCCTCTCTCAATACACTCGTCGAAAGTTTCATTATTCCCGGCCTTACTCCTCTTCAAACCGATTCTATAATTGTCTCCGTATCTCAAGAAGTAATAGTGACTCAATAATCTTTCTAATGGTTCCCGGACCAAGTTTATATAAATAGGATTTGGCAGTCCGAATCTAGCGAAGTCGATGAATGCTACGTGTCCGTGATAGAAGGCAGGGAGTCTCTCTTTCCAGGAAGTGATGTTTCTGACGAACTCTCCCTGATCAACCAGATTCATCGAAAATTTGTTCTTCGTCAGGTTCAAGTGAACCGCGGAAAATCCATTTACCTTACAGAGATCGTACCCTATGGCATTTGTCAGTGTCGTAGAACCCGTTTTAGGTATCTAAATTCAAAAATAATATATGAACAACAAATCCGAAACTCACTCGATTGTACAAAACGATAGATCCTCTTAGATCTGTTCTCGGATCAATTTTTGAATTTATCGATTCCCGCCTTTCTTCGGGAGCATTGCTAATTTTGTGGTTCAGATATATGAACGAAATAAACACTAATATAAAATTTAATATAATTAAATTATTCCGTGACATTATCCGTACATCCAAGCCAGATAAGACAATAAGAATTGGCAATTCACAGTTTTCAGGTCAGTTTTTCTGCTTTCCCACTTTGCCAAGACGCGTTTTGTTTTTTTCTTCAAATTTATTTTCGCGCTTTTTTCCATTTTGGATTCCTCAATTTCCCCGATTTCTGTTCCTTGAAACAATTTTTCCTTTTTTGTAAGACAACTTTTGCCAAGGAATTTTTGGTTCCGAATTCACGCCCCGCTGACTATAGGACTTTCTGACGTGAAGATTTTATTGTCCGACTTCGTTGCTAGGGACTCTGGATGGTACAGCTTTGCACCGGTCCTTCTTGGATATTCATATATGGAACTTTTTCAGATGGAGGAAACCACGAGTAAATCCGGTGAAACAGAGACCAGAGACACCGATATCCAACGACTCCAGCAGCAGAAGCTGGCGATGATCGCGAAGCTTCGAGAGAAAAGGACCGAGTATATGAAGCAATCCGCAAATCGTAAGTTCTATTCCATATATGAATTTTTAATCACTAATACAAAGGCCAACGTCACTGTCGTTGTAAATGTTAACATCAATGCTCCTTTCAGTTGCTCCCGGTATGAGTTCTGTGGGACCTACAGCATTAGATCCAGAGGGCAAGAAAGAGATGAAGGATACTATTTCTCTCTCAGGAACGGTTTCTGGTTCCCAATCGAAAACTTCCAAACGTCCAGAATCTGCCAGCTCTATCACTAGTCAGAAAAACCCGAGTCCTTATGTCACTGTAAGAAGACCTCAAACTTCTTCCAAGATTCCGAATTCCTCTGCTTCCAAGACCAAGGAACCGAGGAAAGAAATCCCTCTGCCTCCGCCCCGTCCAGCTACGGTGGCTTCTTCCTCTTTGAAATCTCAGGCTCCTCCGCTTGTCCTCCCGAAACGACCTGAAACTGCCAAACCAGATACTCCGCCTCAGCACATTACCGTGAGAAAGGCCCAGAGTTCTTCTTTGGTTGCGAGTCCGTCTCACACTTTTGAAGCTCCGGAGTCTTCAGAGCATCCAAAAACCCCGGTGAAAGTTGGTCGATCGCATTCTGCTTTGTCCGGAAGAAGAAGACAGTACACTATCAATAACAACGTTTATATAGAAATCACGAGGATCGGAAAAGGAGGTTCTAGTCAAGTTTTCCAGTGCTTCAGCAACAGCCACGGATGCATGGTAGCAGTCAAAATCGTGGACCTGGAGTACGAACCGAAAGAAGTCAAGGAAGGATTTATCAATGAAGTCCGTCTTCTGAAGAAACTGCAAGGAAGCAGGCACGTCATCAAACTTTTCGATCAGTGAGTTTTTGTTATACTGGTATTAATATCGACATTCACGTTAATTTCATTAATTTACAGTGCGATCCACGACGACAAGTTCTACGTCGTCCTCGAACAAGGAGAAACTGATTTCTTGTCTTATTTGAACGAGAACGAGCCGACTCCCATGAGCACGAAATTCTACTTTTCCGAGATGTTGAAATGTGTCCAAGCAATCCACGAGTACGGTGTCGTCCATGCTGATCTGAAGCCCGCGAATTTCCTCCTCGTGAAGGGAAGACTGAAGTTGATCGACTTCGGTATAGCTGCGGCTATTCCGGCGGATATGACTTGTGCCGTGAAAGACTTCCAATCCGGCACCTTGAACTACATGAGTCCGGAAAGTTTCAATGTCCAGAAAAACATGCCCATTCAGTTGAGGAAAGCCGCGGATGTATGGTCTCTGGGATGCATACTGTACCTCATGGTGTTCAGAAGACCCCCATTCGCTCACTATTCAGACAAAAAAGCAGCAATAATAGCGGGAAAACCGGTTGATTTCAAGGATTGCCAAGACGAACAGCTCATTGATGCCATTAAAAAATGCCTGACATACGACTATAGAAGAAGACCGACGGTGGAAGACATGCTGGAACATCCATACTTGCAGATGAGTAAGTTTCTGGGGAATTTGGTTTACATATTTAATCTTTTTCAGGTAGTGCGCCGAGTATGTCGTCTTTTTGCAGCAACATGAGCGGCTCGACAGCGGTCCCGCCGAGTTTGGAGAATCTCGACGAGAATTTTGTTGAAAACGAAGCAGAAAGATTGGAGAAATTAAAACTCACTCCTCGTTCGACTATTCGATATCTTGCTAAACAGATTGTGAGAAATCAATCAAATCCATTATCTGCTTCTAGATCTTGATTGATGACTCTGTGATAAGCTTTGAAGCTAATTGTATGGATTGTTTATAGTGAATTTCATTTGCGTTGTTTTTTGGAGATTGTGAAATCGTTAAAATCGATGGTCACGTTATTTTCTGAGTTTGATATATGGAGTTTTTAGATTTGTGTTCGGGACTTTCGTTATATGGGATTTTAGATTTATTCTCGAGAGTTGTGATATATGATGCTTTTTAGATTCATATCCAATAGTTTTGCCATTACTCGATATGTCCGGACGTCAAGGAGGAAAACTGAAGCCTCTCAAGCAGCCCAAGAAACAGGCCAATGAGGTGAGTGAGGAAGACGCCGAATTCAAGAAGAAGCAGCAAGAAGAGCAGAAGAAGATGAAAGAGCTTGCTCAGAAAGCCGCCCAGAAAGGCCCCCTCGTTGGTGGTGGAATCAAGAAATCCGGAAAGAAATGATTTTGATTTTGGTTCTGAATTAATGGTCGCTTGTTTTTGTCGAATGAAGTATTTGACTTAAAACTTTATTTTACCCAAAGAATTTAATCTGAAGGAACAAATATCAAAAGTGAAAGAAACAAGAGTTACTCGTCGCCGACGGCATTCGGTTTTTCTTTGCCTCTGTAGGAACTTAGGAGTTCTTCGTAGCCCTCGAGCCAGTAGGTCAAGTAGTTCCCGAGACCCTGAAATTTTCATATTGAAAATGCAACTTTTTCGACCTACGATACTCCTCAAAATTTCGTCTCTATTGAGAAACGGAATCAGATTGTTTAGATATTTTGAAAATTTCATAGTTTTGAATCACTCACATTGACTCTGACAGTCTGTTCTCGCTTCGTGTACTTGAATTCTGGAAAACAATCTCCCAAAATCTTCTGACTGTAGACGGTCATCTGGATTCTATCCGGCATCCCTGAGTTTTCCATTTTCGCGGCGACGGTGACAGTGGCCCCGAAGACACAGTACCTCGGGGCAGTGATCCCCACCACTCCCGTGAAAACAGGTCCTGTGTTGAAGCCCCATCGACAATGGAGGTGCTGTCCGGGTCTGTGGGGTATGGTGTACTCATACAAGAACTCCCTCTGTTTCAACGCTATCATCGAGATTTCCTTGACGTGTTTCTTTTCTATTTTTTCTGGGACTCCAGAAGCCACCATATAAGCGTCCCCGATGGTCTCCACCTTGTAGGCCTGGTGTTCCCCGATGATGCTGTCGAAGGCCTTGAAGACTCCGCTGAGGAGAGTAACGACCTCCATGGGTTGGCTTTCGGAGCAGAGAGAAGTGAACCCCACGATGTCGGAATACATGATCGTCGCCACTTTATAGTTCTTCGGAGGTACTGTTCTCCCGAGTTTAAGCTCGTCCGCGACGGACTTCGGCAACAATTCTAGCAGAATTTCTTCTGATCTTTTTTGAGCTTCCTCTAGCTGTCCTGTTCTTTGTTTAACTAAATTTTCTAAATTGTTATTGTACTGTTCCATGTTTTTTATCATCTGATCCACGAGACTCCCTGGCCTGAAAAGGATCCATATATGAATTCTTACGGCTCATGAACTTCTCAGATTCAACTCACATCTTTAAAGTTGCGTCGGTAATTTTCCTAACCATGTTGGCATCCGGCCGATTCTGCCAAATCCCATGGAAACACTTGTGCATCAGACTGACCAGATCCGGATGGACTTCAGGATCGTCTGGGACAGAGGGATAAGTCGGCAATTGAGCTATTGCTGCTTCGCTCGCGATCCCGACATCCAAGTCGTCAGCGCCATCGAAGCCATCTAGAAAGTGAGATTTTAGAGAATAAAGCAGTGTAATTAATGGACAGAAATGCCTTCAGAGTAAGGAAACTTTAATAACAAAAATAATATGAGAATCTCCGATAGTACTGGTGGAATCTGTATAGAACTGCTCCATATACAACCCCATCTTTGCTATGAGGTCTTCGTACACTAATTTTGTCTTAATAAAACACCGTAATCCAAAGTCCATACCATCGTAAAACTGCCTCGTCTGCACTGGCTCTGTAAACTCATGGGCTCTCTTCTTGTACAGAATCTCATACAAGATGATCCCGAAGCTGTACATGTCGTTCGCCTGGCCTTCGCCTGGGACTAGTTCCAACTCGCTGATTTTGTTTTGTGCCACGGCCCTGCTTATCTTCGACCTCAAATTCGGGGCGTAATAGTGCAATTCAGAATCTGGGATTATGGGTCCTCCGTCCTTCCCTGCTATCATTGCGGAAATCCTCCACTTGTAGAGGAGTCTATTGATCCCGAACCCGGAGAGTTTCAGAATCCAGTGGGAATCGATGAAGCAGTTCGAACTCGTCAAACTTCCGTGGAACGAAATTGGGGAAGAATGAATGAAATCCAGACCTTTGACAATATCTCTCACAAAAGCCCCTGTGAAATTTTGACTGAGGGTGTTTTGTCTGTCGTCGTCGTCCTTGGATCTGAAGATGATGTCGGCCAAAGTGCCTCTGACGGCGTGTTTCCAGATGACGAAGAACTCGTGACTCATGTCCATCGAGACTCCGATGAAGGCATTGATATTGTCGTGAACGGCTTGTTTCACTGTAAAAAGAAGTTGCATATCCTTCTTGTCAAAGACCAGCTTCTCTCGAAGTTGGAAGACGTCGATGATCGCTATCTGTTGATCTATGGATCCGAGTAGTCTTCTTTGATGATGTTCCTGAATCTTCGTTTTTTCTTCGGTCCCTTGGAGAGAATGGATGGACATCGATTGAAAGTCACTAGAACCCTTGTAATCGTGGTCCACGAACCTTATGGCGTTGGAAGAGACCGCCCAGGGCATACTCGCAGTTTCTCCACTCCTCATCTTCCTTGCACAGAGGAAGATTGTGACTGCGATGGACACTGCCCCCATGACAGCGACGACGATTACTATGGTTCCTTTCTGATCACACATTTCTCCATGGAACCCGCAATTGGGAATGTCTGGGGGCATCCGGGTCACGAACTCTATGGTCTGATCAATGACATTCGCAGTGAGAGTAGTGCATTTCCCTTCGTATTCCTGGATCCCGCTGTCTCCACAGGCACTCGAGATGTTGATATTCAAGAAAGGAATCATCCCTTGTTTCTCTGCGGCCATTAAGTAGCATTCGAACGGAGCGAGTCTCTGGCTGTAAGAATCAAGGACGATCTTCCCGAACGTCCCGTCAACTGCCTGGTTCCTCATGAGTTCCAGTAAGTACGTGGAGTTGGAGTAGATGGTCGAGTTGGAAGACGCGGCATAAGCCCGATTCAGATAGGTCAAATAGAGTTCTATGGATTCGTAGAGCTGGGTGTAAACTAGTAGCTTGGCTTCGTTGTCTACTGGGACGGACATTTCACTGGACATGAAGCTGTTCATCAACGAGGAATTGTAGTATTCGTTGTGGAGCTGCAAATGAAAGCAAAAATATAATTAATTTTGAACAGTTATTGATCTTCTACTTCAAAAATATCCTTTTCCAAGACACTATATATTTTGAAAACTTTAAAGGACGAGTGGTTTTCACAAATAAAAACTCACAATGATGGATTTATCAAAGTTCCCTATTTCGTCCGAATTCGTCGACCAGAAGTCTGCGATACCCTGAGAATCGTACATCCCCAGAGGAATTATGAACACGAATTCCGTTTTCGAGAACCCCGCCATGTTGGTGGCTTTCATGAAAGTGGAATAATTCTGCAACTCACTACCGAAGAACGGGACAATGATCCTCGCCTTCATCTCCAGTTCTCCTAATATAAGGGAAAGTGGAACAGCTTCCGTGGCGTTGTAAACGTCAACTTCGAGGTCCACAAGGACGGTGATGCCCCTTTGATCCAGAACTCGCTTTATGGTATCAAGACGGGATTGGAACCCCTGCGGATCAGAGTAGCAATCCGTACATCTCACTATTCCGATGTTGTGGAAGTTGAATAACAGTAACACTGCTACTAAATTCGTTGCTAAATTGGTGGCAGATTGGGTGGACATCTGGATGATGGAAGCGACATCGAGGTCCAGACTGTAATCTCTCCAGAAGTTGAACTGGAGAATGTTCCATGCCGCAGAAAGACCGCTGGTGATTTGGAGATCTAAAATAGATTAAGCTATTAGTAACCCAAGGTAGAAGGATTAACTCTAAATGACTTCTTGTAAAAGAACTTTGCAAGCGAAAGGGATAATTAACGCTTATGTTATGTAACAGAAAGCTAACTTTGTATGGGTACAGGATGACTTTGCATTGAAGAAAGATTTCAATATAGATGTTCATATGGATAAAACATGCTTGTATAGAACTTTTCGACATTGAAGAAATGTATCAGTATGAAACACCCATGAGTAAAGTGTATTTGTATAAAATGTTCCCCATAATCTTTCTTCGCTAATACAAGGGTGCTCTATACGATTAAATTTTGATGACAAAAGACAGTCCTACATCAATACAGCCTCATTTGCACTAACAGAATATAGAACTAATTTCGGCTTCTTTAAGACTCAGTTTCAGTAAAATTGTACTTGAAAATTTCTTCATATTTATTTTCTGTATTTATAAACTTACCGTCGTTACAGACTGGTCCGAAGAAAGCACTGACGTGGTCGTTGTAGTAAAACTCAGTCGCCAAATAAGCTCCATCAAACCTGTTGTCTCCTGTTCCACATCCTCTTCTTTGGGGATCAGTCGTGGGATGTATAGAATATGTGTTCAACCCGATCCTCGACTGGATTCTACTCACGGCCCTGTTGAAGAAGTCCCCGATATTAGGAAGGTAGTTTTCATCGACGATGACCCCGACATTGACGATGGAGGAGTTCTGGGCAGAAACGAGATTCAAAAATAAAAAAAATAAGGCAGTGATGAAATAAAATACTTGAACATTGGGACCTATATATCGGCAGCGATATTGTAGTTTTCCATTCGTAGTTTTTGGTTGATGAAGGCAGGAATCAAAGTAATTGGAGAGAAACTTTATTTTCGCTAAACTTCGCTGTGAGAAACAGCGAATTGTCGGTTTTTCTGGTGCTGTACAATCTCGAAAATTGATGATTAGGTTCGAAACGAAAATTATGGTCTCGAAGACGAACAATTAGAAAACATGACTACGGTATCCAAGATTAGTTATTATGAAAGAGCTGAGGCCTCAGAGATCGATACTGGATTTTGAAAAAAGGATTTCGAAAGTGAATATTCTGAAAAGCCAAAGTTTCGTAAATTGATGATTTTAAAGAGATTACGATGCTCGAAATCGATAATTAGTCAGAAGACAATATACCCTACTACATTTTTGTTAAAAGCAGCAAAATGCATTTCCCACTTTAAAGCAACAGAATAAATTTTTCGCATTTAAAGTGGTAAAACAGAATTTTTAGATGCACAATAACAAAATAGACTCTTTGGAAATAGTAAAACAGAGTTTTTCTTATTTAAAATCATAAAATGGCATTTTCGTGAAAGGTCCTGAAGGGGATTATTTGTCTCAGCTACCTTCCTCTACAGATGAGCAAAGAAGTAAAAAGTGGCATTACTGTAATTCTCTCGAGAAATAAATAGATTTTAATTATTATATTAAACTAAGAAAATTGGGGGATAGACCTGGAGTATGGGGTACTTGCAGAGGGACCAGAGTAGTTGTTCTCTGGATTTTTAAAGTCCCAAGATTAGTAAGTTTTTTTTCAAAGTTTAAAAAACCGAAAACTACCTCAGGAGACTCAGTGTCCCCATGGGGGTATCTAGGGAATAGGGGATACTTGAGGAAATTGCTCCCTGGTTTCGAAATATTTGAACTTATCTAAGAGAGTTTTATTTTTTTAGATTTTGAGTTTTAGAAAATTTGGATCCATCCCAGGTGAATCTTGTGTTTCCTCTATAAGTTTCAGAAATATTTTTTACTTTCTTTTTCGAAATTCTAAAATTACCGAAAGAGAAACCTTTTTTATCTTTAAATGTTAGAAAATAACTCAGAAACAAATCCTATTCCCTTATGGGAGGGTTCTCACTACCTTCTTGAAACTCAGGCAGGGGGGAGAATACTGACATCCCTGACAAAAAGCAAGAAAACTAAGGAACCACTACAGTACCTGTTCACTAAAACCATATTTTAACCCTGTTCCCTCTAGACTACAAGGTTCCTGGAAGTCAAGGGAAGGGGGTTCATGCGGTGTCTACTTTTAAATCCCAAAAATTTAAAGAGCCTGGATTCAGACATCTCTTTTGAATGCCAAGCTTGGTACTTCTGGGACCCCTCTCCCTCCTACGTACCCCGGAAGAAATTCGAGTTTCAACATTCGTGGTGAAAAAGTTCACTTTGAAGAAAAATATGACTCGCGGCGTCGCCCACACACGCCAGGTTGAGGCGAAATTGCCTCGTTTTTCTGCTTCTATTGATGGACAAGGCAAGGGAGATAATCTGTCTGAAGCAGCTTCCGTCGCATTACCCAAGCTTCTTCAATTACCTTAGCAACGGTTTCATTCAAATCCAGCCCCGGGGAAAGAAAATTACAGATTTTGTTTATTTTATTTAGTGAACTTTCGAGAACATTTTGAGAGAGCAACAATCTGTTTTTTTTTCAAGATCGATTCAATTGAGAAATTTTTCGGTCATCCAGAATCCCCATGGTACAGCATGAAAACCTACGTAGTTTCGTAATTAAACTCAAATTCCAAACACTTTAGATCCTTCAAAATCCAATTTTCTCAAGCTTATTTTTGATAATCTCAATTATTTTAAAGAATTTCCGAAAAAGTGAATTTAAAAAATTGGACTTTGAGGAATTTTTAATTTCAAATCTTAGACAACCAGACTTAAATAAGAGTACCATGGGGTCACTACCGTAAGATAACTTTAGTTTCGAAATAGATATATCACAGTTAATGAAGCCAAAATTGGACGAATCACAGTGGAAATTCGAAGGCGATTTCCGATGGGCATCTGCCATGTGGTCGAGGACTCTAGCGAAGGGGTCGCCGGGAATATCCGTGAGAGGGGGAGATCGGTGGAAGGTTCCCAAAACGGCAGCTTCGCTCCGGTCCTTCAAGTGAAGTCAGAATCCAAAGATCAAAATAATGTACAGTACTAATCCATAGTTGAAAGACGGCTCCGTCAGATCCAGGCTGGGAGTGGCAATTTGGGTGGCCTCAGGCCAAGCCGAGATTTAACTCGTGGAGATCACATCGAATCTGAAGCGAGAAATTAACTTCCAATGCAGTTTATTGTCCACGGAAAAGTCCGTCACGAAACGTTTTACAAAAAGCTATTCTTTCATGTTGTAAAAATCCCTTCAAATTTATTTTAAATAAAATTCATGTTCTGCGTTGTAAAGCATTTATCATGAAAAAATAATTTTTTTAAAACAAAATCGATTTATCACTTTTTAAACAGCTTTTAAAAAAGAAGAAAAAATGATTTTTCTAAAACAAAATCGATTTTTACGTGTTCAAAACTTTCCACACAAAGGGGAAATACATTTAAAAAACTATTTCTAAGGTGCAAATAAATTTATTTCGAAAAATTAAACCTCAATCTTTGAAATTTCGTGAAATTAATTTTTGAGAAGAATCCATCTTGGAAGGAGAAATTAATTTTTTCAAATCAAATAAATTTCAAAGAATTTTTTCTCGAAAATAAAATAATTAATTTCTTAAATGAATTTTCTCATTCAGGAAGATTTATCCCGAGGAGAAAGAAGAAAAGACACGACCTCTCCGGAGATATCCAGAAGCCAATTCAAAACATCCATTAGCCTCGAACAAAATTAATACAAGTTAGCCAAACCGGTTCGAATCAGCTGAAATTTCTTCGGAAAAATGGAAAACCAAAAATTTCTGCAATTTTTTGTTTTCGCAAAAGGACTACAAAAAACTGAAGTTTAAATCCTTGAAATTTCTTTAAATAAAAAGCCCAAAAAATAAAATAGTAAAAATCTTGTAAAAAATCTGAATCGAAATTTAAAAAAATAAAGTAAATAAAAGCTTTTCTTTCCCTATCAAAAAAGATTTTCGGGATAAACGTGTTTAAAAATCGGAATCCCGTCGGATTATGATGGATTTAAAAAAAATAAAACTAAACTTTTTCGAAAACTCACAATGTTTACGAGAACTTGATTTTTTATAATATTTGAAATTTTTAAGAACACATTTCCATAAAATTTAGTGTATTCACAAAGATTTAATTTGCCGACAAAAAGTCAATATTTTTTGACAAAATTTAATGTTTTCGAAAACAAAGTTAAGCGTTTTTATAAAATTTTTCGACGTCGAAAATCCGAGAAAAATGTGCAAATGAAACGGACAGAAAATTGATTCATTTTTTTCACGGGAAAATGATAAGCAAAAATTCAGCTGGAGACTACAGCCGAAGTCGGTCAAGTGGCGACCGTTTTTCTTTCGGGATAGGGCTGGAAAGAAAAGGGAATTTGCATTCTGGAAGACAGATAAAACAAGGTCTTGGGGGAGGATTCTGGAATGAGATTCAAGGAAGAAGGAAACGACTCTGGAATGCAGATCTGGGCAGAGGATATTTTGAGATGAGGACTTTGGGGGAGATTCTGATATAAGAAATTTAGAAAGAGATCTTGACATATCAATTTTGGAAAGTGAAAGGATTCTGAAGTGGAAATCTTGGGGAGGTCATATTATGAAATGTAGATCCTGGAAGAACGTTCTGAGATGAGAATTTGGAGAACAGAAAAAAGTTCAAAGATCTTATTGTTATGATAAAAATCATTCCGGAAAATAATCGAACTTCCAAGGAAAAGATAAATTCTCCGAAAATTCACGGAATACAATTCAAAACCAAAAGTGTTTCGTATTTAAATCTCGGAATATTTTTTTAAAACTAATTTTACTTTTATCATTTTCCGTAAAGATCTGCTCAAGATTGTCAATCTCAATCGAAATCCGATTTTCTAGAGGACGGAGAAAAGCCACTTTGTTCTTCTGCAAGAAGTTTTTCATAATGTCTTCCCGAGACCATCCATCTTGATCGAAATCTCCGACTGTCCTTCGTCCCGAAAATGACGAAGAGGGTCACTTTACTTCCTAATAAAACTTCTATAATATCACTCGGAAATTACAAATCTTATCAAATTTCACCCCGAATTGCAGAAAATAAAAACTGTCTAGATCTTTATCGAAAATCGTACCTACAGTAGCATTGTTGGAAACCACACATCTCGATCAAAAACCATACAGCACCAATTTACGAAACCCACAAATCTTGATCAACGTTCTTTTCTTAGGGCAATGAAAAAGATACCTTATTCGCTGTGCAACAATTCTGTACAGTAGCATTCTTCGAAAAGTTTCTAGGTTCACTAACTTTAAAGAGTCAAAACTATTAAGGAGATTGAAACACGAATTCGATCACATAAATGGAAATAAAAATTCACCATTCTGCAGTGATATTCTTTAAAGCGGTTCTCGAGGTCCACTAATTTTCAAAGAAAGTCGAAATTGTTGAAATAATTTAAAACTCCAATTCAATCACATCGATCGAATCAGAAGTGCGCAATCGGTCTCCCCAAATTAAAATCGTAAACAAATGAAGATTGCTGCATGCAATAAACAGAAACTAATGAGGTCAGATACAAGGACAGCCTCGGAAGATGATGATCAGAATATGATAACGGTAATCCCACTCTATTAATCATTTCGAACTGGAAATCGAAAGGTCAACAATGCCTCCAACCCGTGGAATTTGAAATGTTGGAAATTTATTCAGCAGTCGGACGGGGGAGGTGAATGGAAACTGTTCAAAAAACACCTAACCCGATCAATTCAGGAGAGATTTAAAGGACCAGAGAGCGAGGCTGAATTCTATAGTGGAGTTTTAAAATGATGAAAAACTCTCAACACGATATTTTTAAAAACAATTTTCATTACGAAATTTCAAAACTAGTGAACTAAAATGAGCATTTTCGGAGAAAGATATGCATACAGTGCAGTAATTGTTCCCTATGTTTTTGTTTATTCCACTACAGCCACGTGCTGTTTAAAGTGTCTATCGTGGAAGAGTGAAGGAGAGGAAGACTAATCAGGAATTGAAGGAAGTCATTGGACTAGGTCTGCGACGAGGTCCAAGACAGGAAGAGATCGGATCAGCGAGAATTGGAAGACTGATTTGGGTGGACAAATGCCGCAAAAGGAAGCCGCTTCGTTGATGAGATCTTCTTGATCGTTTTGGCATTTTTGGAGAGTTAATTTGAGACGACTAAAGGAAATGGTTTTGACAAAGATAAAGATCAAGACTCGAGAAAAAAACAGAAATTATTTTCTCCATATGGAAATGTTTTTCAAGAAATTCTAGAAATTATTTCTTAAACTAATTTACAAAAATATCGAATTTTCATGTATCGTTCTATATTTGTATCCGAAAACCATAAATAAGAAATTTGCCGAAGACAAGATATTTTGATTGCGAACAAAAATTCGCTGAATTTTCCTGTAATTTAAGAAAGAGAAACAAAATACATTCGTCCTTACCCTATTCCTTACCTTTATCTGACACCTTACCTTAACATCCACCTCACACCACACTTTTTCTTGTAGTCAGTACCTACCTAAGCCATTTTATTTCCCTTTTAAGATCGACTGAGCTTCAAGAGACAAAAAGACTAAGTTCTGAGGACTGATAACAACCAGAGTCCAAGAAAACCCTTATCGGATTAACCATAAAAATGAAACTTTGATTGACATCCAAACTTCTTTGAAAAATATAAATGTCCATCAAACTCGGTCAATTAGAGTCGATCTCAATTTCAAGGTCAATTTGTTTCATCTTTTGCCTTTAAAAAAGAATCTCGAAAAGGGATTGACATAGATTTTGTTTTTGTCCTTCGAAGGTTTCGATAGAGTAAAGGAATTCGATGGTCTTTATGATAAATTGGGATTACGGACATGGTGTACTTTAAAAGGAAAATTACTTTTTTCAACTTTGAAAAATTTGAAAGTTGTAAAAAAGTTTTCGGATTTTTTAATCGCATTAATATAAAAAGTTAAGAATGAGTCTACGAAATTTTCTCGACATAAATTTTTTATTTTCGGAAACTTTTGGAGATTCTAGTTCAAGAGGTTCCACCGTATTTTGGGAGATTCCAAGTTACCAATGCAACAACGGAAAAGTCGGATTTGTGCGAAATTGGTGAAACTTTTCAGACATCATATCATCGTAAAATCAAAAACAAACTTTGTTTTGAAATTCTCTCGACAGAAATTTCCAGAACTCTAAGTTTCAAATAGTTTTAAAAATTGTCGCTGAATTTTGAAGGATTATGTTCTTTAAAAATTCGAAAATTGGAAAAGGACACAAGAGGACCTCTTCACCTCCAGAAAAGTCTCCGGATATATCCTTGGTTATGAGTGAACTTTAGAGTTTTTGACCACGATCAGAAAAATAAAACTGGGACCGGGGTGAAACTGGTTTCAACAACGGGCCTTGTCAGCACTCTCGTTTCCAGTGGAAAAGGCAAAATCAATCAATAATATGAGTAAATTTAGAAAAAAATAACTTCAAAAAACAACTCGAAAATTTTTCAAAAAAATTGGTTGAAAGGTTTTGGAGAAATAATTTCAAAAAGCAACTTGAAGATTTTCGAAAAAGTCGTTTTAAAAATTTTTTAATTTTCAAAAAATAGTCTTCAGAGAAGTTCTCGAAAACATCATCTTAAAAATTCGAAAAAAGTAATTTTGGAAAAATAAAAAGAAAGTGATTTTAAAGCTGTTCAGGAAAAATCCAAAGCTATCTTTAAAAGTATTTAACAACTATTTGGAAAAGAAGACTTCGAAATAATTTGTAAAAAGTATCTAAAAATATTTGGAAATAAAGATAAGCAAAAAGTGAGGTGTGTTAGTCATATGAATGAAGTACACGAACTAGGATATTGAGTGACGAAGCCATGTGGCAGATTGATCCGCGAAAAGCCAAGTGACTCAGACAAAAAGTGGACTGCAATGACGTAACTTTTTCGATAAACATATTTCAGAATTTGAAAACAAGAAAACTCGACAAGGATCAAAAATCTGAGAATTTTTTAGTTTTACTTTTTTCTTTTGAGAAAGAAATTATTTTGTCAGCTGACCGAAAAATCTCTGCGTTTCCTCAAGAGGGTCCGCGAGGACTGGATGCAGGAGTTGAGCAAAGGTTACAGGTTTTTCAATAACAGTCGACTAGAATAGATAGTGTAACAGAAGATATAGAGAATATTCATATGGGCGATTTTCTTTCAATAACACTCGAATCGAATAGATAGTGTAACAAAAGATATGGACGATATGGAGATAAATATAGACATGGACATACAAGGGTTTAAGCAGCAATCGACTTAAATAGGTTAATAGAAAGTGTAAGGCATATTAATATATAAGATTTCATTTTAAATAGCAATTGGCTGAAATGAAAAATAGAATGTGAGAATAGATATGGATACCTGAAATGTACTTGAAATAAAAGTTGGCTTAAATAACACAATGAAACATACAAAGCGTACTAATATACGAGATTTCACTTAAAAGAATCAGTTAGAAACTATTAATAGTCAATATTCTGCTTTAAATAACAGTTTTTAAAACAAATATTGCAACGAGAATACAAACAATAGAAGTTCTGAGAAGAAAATCATCATTCTTGTTGAGACCGAAGCTCAAGATCTTAATTTTTGTTTCTCGTAGTTTTCCCTTCAAAACACAAAATTAATGGAAGAGATGAGGAAGTTCAGCTCAAGAAAATTTATCAAAAATAAAAACCTTACGAAACACAATGGAATTCGAAATCGTAAACAGATTTTGACCAAGATGTCGCTTAAAATCGGTTTGTATGTACAATTTCTCTTTGGTGCTCACGAGTTGCGCAAAAACGAGACGACTAAAATCACTTTTCGACTCTCGACGACGCAAGCGGACAAGAAAATCAGTTCGATTTGCTCAGATGCCTCGCTAAATGGTTGGAAAATAACAGTCTGTTGACCGCTTTGATGGACATTGTCTGGACGAACGTGGAAGAAGGAGGAATGGCTGGTACAAAAGGCTTAAAGGTGTTTTTCAAAGAATGAGGGAACAGATACGGCCACAAAAATCAACTGCAAAAATACGTGAATATCGATTTTATACATGTCAGCTTTACGAAATATATGAATATTGACTTTAAACATGAAAATCAACTTGAAACAATATCAATATTAATTTTAAACGGTTATATAAAAGTTAATTTGGAAATATAAATCAGCTTTCGAAATTATATAAAGATTGATTTCAAAAAAGTTAGTTTTAAAGGATTGAATAATGAAATTCGGACATTACAATTTACCAGAATTATAGGAATCTGAAACGGAATCGAAACAGTACTAGAAGGAGCAGGATTCTGACCTCAGTAGTTTATGTTTATAAATCTTAGACAACATTATAACCATTCTAGGAAGTAGATTCCTTGAGAGAATTTCTGAAAAATAGCTTTCATTAGTTTAATTGTAGAATTAGTAAATCTCGAAGATCTTTAAGGAATGATTTTCGAGTCGTTAATATGTATAAATTCCTTGAATTCAAATTCCGGCGGTGGTATGCAACTTTTCCT